>OZ024821.1:82744124-82984124 GCA_964016985.1 Anodontia alba | reverse complement strand
ACCACCAAAAAATTGAAAATTGTCAGACAAAAATTCTGATATTTTTTAATATCTCTGCTCAACAAATAGATTGTGGGTACCTATTAGAACCTCCTCGACGGGGCGGTTCTAACAAGTACCCACAGTCTATGGTTTTGAGCAGAAATAAGAAAAATACTGTATACTCCTGTAAACTCCAGTTTATCTATATAAAAGTTGGGTTTAAGGGGGTCAAAATGATATAGGTATGTTTTCATGGTATTCTCCGAAACGTCCTGTACTGTATCATTCCGCCAGGGGATCAAACTGACCTGCCCACATTTCATGATAAATACGGTAAGGTAAGATATAAAGGGGAATTAATGCACTTTTAAAGGCGATAACTGTCAAACTGATTTTGCCCGCCTTCTGGAAAGGAATCTTCTTTGAAAGGAAAGAATGTGCTCCCCTTCAAAGCACATTCGCTTCTTTAAGGGTTTGTTTGTGTTGAGGTTTTACGGCCCATTCAACCCAATGGGGTCATGTCGAGCGCGGTCAGTTTACCTAACCACACGTTTACTGGGCATGCTTAGTCCGCTAAGCGGTTAACCAGTATTGTGCACATTCTTTCGCCAGGAACTGACAACTGTCCTTCTTGAAGCGGAAGGGAGAGAATGACCGTAGAAAATATTTCATGATCGATCTCCACGAAAGAATGTTGCCGACCTCGGCGGGGGTTGAACCCGCGACCTCCTGGTCTCCAGTCGGACGGCGCATCCAACTGAGCCACCGAGGGCGGCATTCTTTAAGGGTAGATCCCCTTTCAAAAGTGGGTTGGCGTACAGTAACGCAAGCAGGAAGTCACAAAAGCTGTCTCTCTTGTCAGCAATGGCGGAAAATGTAACAGTTGCATGTATTCTCATAAAGATATCAAATTATTAACCCAATTATGCTGAATGGACTCTTCTACCTTAACTCTTCCAATGTGTCTGTTTTATGTTTATTATTACAATGTTTTACAGAAATTCGTGCAAGTAATACAAACAGTGTAGACACTGATCAGTCGCCGCGTTCTGCGTTCTCCCTTTTATGGGAGGCTAGGCATGAATGGGTTAATGGTATACCTTAGGTGATCATTAGAGTTTCCTTACCGAATATTTTTGTGCTCAAGCCTCGTTAGCAGCAGTCCAAGTCAAATCAGCTATTTCTGGTCTTTTTAACTTTCGTACTTATTTTTCACTGTAGTACTAGGAAATTCCGATGTCAAGCTTAACCTAATTAGTACCGTGTTTACTCTAAATAACTGAACATTTTACATCTACCTCTTTCTTATATTAAAATTGAAACCAGTCTATTGTATTAGTTATATTTCTAAAAAGTACTTATGTTATGACAAACAGTGCAGACCATGGTCAAACTGCTTCATTCGAAATACTCTGATCTAGTTCTACATTGTTCGCTAAAAGCTTATTTGGTGAATATAACGGGTATGTAGGCATACAAAATCTATGAAAAAAAATTGACCCATTTAAGCCTAGCGTCCCACAAAAGGGACATTGACAAATAGTGTAGACCCAGATCAAACACTACAGAACGCGGATCAGGGTCTACACTGTTTGCATCAAATACAGGAATTTCGACAGCTCATGGTATTAATAAAAATGAATCCAAGCACCCCTTATATTGGAAATGGACCGGTCCAAATAGTTGAGGCAGAAGAGTACATTCGGCATAATTGGGTTAAAAGACATCAAAATCGCTCTTTTCTTTTAGTGAAAATCTGATTGTAGACAATCTGAGCTAGCAATAGCTGCGAAGTCGATTTTCTTTTCTTTAACCATGAATGTGGCCGGGCACAGTCGGCGCTAGCAACAAGTGCAACGTTGTTCACTTCTTTTACCAAATTTGTTACCTGACAGTCTGTGCTAGCAATAGCTACAACGTCGTCCTTTGTTTTAAACATACTTGTGACTGGGCACAGTCTGCGCTAGTAATAACCGCAACGTCCTTCTCTTTTTACCACGCTTGTGGCTGGACATAGCCTGTGCTCGTAATAGATGCAACGTCGTCTTTTTCTTTTGCCATGCTTGTGTCAGGGCATAGTGTGTGCCAACTATAGTTGCAACGTCAACCGTTTTCTTACCATGCATATGACTGGGCACAGTCTGTGCCAGCAATAGCTGCAACGTCATCCTTTCCTTTTACCATGCATGTGACAGGGCACAGTCTGTGCCAGCAAGAGCTGCAACGTTGTCCTTTTTTACCATGCTTGTTACCGGGCAACGTCTGTGCTGTGGTAGCTGCAACGTAGTCCTCTTCTTTTACCATGGTTATGACTGGGCACAGTCGATGATCTCTGATCAGGGGCTTCTCAGTTTTCTGCTCATCCAGGAGGACCTAGACGTGTCAGCAGGCAGCGAAATTGCCCTTTACACTTTTTTTACAAGTATGGTAGGGGAATAAGGTGTCGATATATTTATGGCGTATATGGTATAAAGTTTTGGGTTATCTAAGTTAAAGTAAAGTTGAGCAAAGCGAGACATATTTCTGTGTTTACACCCTAAGTATTCGGACAGAAAGGCCTGAGCAAACAGTGCAGATCAGATCAGACGCCGCAGAATGCGGCGTCTGATCAGGATCTACACTGTTTGTTACTCAGCATACAATAAACACTCACATCAATAGATAGTATAAAAGTCTTCTTCAAATTTTTGGAGAAGTATGGTAAGGAATTAAAGCGTTCGACTATTTAAGGTAAGTCCGGTACGCTGTGCTAAGAGAATCGTGCAGCGTGTCACCAATACTAAATTCTGCTATTGGAAGCTACGCACACATTACGGAATGAAATGTCTTCGGTATCGACAAATAGAATAAATGGTTCAACACTGGTGCGGGAGAAAATCAGTTTTTGTTCATCAACAGGAAAGAAAATGACAATACTCGCCTACAGTCGTCTACTCCTGCTGTTATTGATAAATGTGTTACTGCGAAGGTTTGGAGAGAATTACTCTTTTGGTTTATCGTGAAAAAACTAAAATAGTTTTGAGTTCTGTTGTGAGTGGATCATTTCAGAGTAAATCAGGTAATTCTTTTGTAATTTTACGTTACTGAAATGGAGCACAGAAAAACAAAACAAAACAAAACAAAAACATGCACATGACGTTTATACAACGTCGCATTAAGGTCATGATGTTTGTACAACGCATTAACGGCGATACACCGACGTTAATGCGACGTTATATAAACAACATGTGCCCCGCTGGGAAAAGATTCTGGCCAACATGTGAGTCTACACGGTATGGTTGGGGCCTTTATTCTTGGCAGTCTCAAAGAAATATTTGATTCACCAAAGTCTAACTAGCAAGTTGCAAAGATGACGTCGAGTCCTGTATGTACATAATTATATATGCCGCACAAGACAAAAAGAGCCGTAACACCTATTCGATCACACAAGCCTAAATCAGCTTGTGCATTCGCACGCTTTAATCAGCAAATTCACTGTCCACATATAAATTCACCGAATAAATGGATACTGAAGAATATATCGACGGCCAGAGAAGGCGTAAGGACACAAGTTCATATGGGCCTTTGCTATTCGCATATGGGCCAGGTCTTCGGGCAGATGCGGACAGATGCGGACAGCAAAGGCCCAGATCAGCCTGCGCATTCGCGCAGTCTGATCAGGGCTTTCGCTGTCCGCTAACAGAATTATAGGACACTATAGAATGTATCAATGAAGAGCAAAGGTCCGTGTCAGTATTTGCGCATGCGTGGGATGAATCTGAATCTGTTTGTTTTGCATATGTTAGAAGACACCCTTTATATTGGCACGGCCCATATGACATAAGGGCTATTTTCTCCAATTAACTTCATGGAAAACTTTTGTGCACTTACTTATTTCTCTGTATCTGGTTTTGTTTGGATTTGTGTTTTTAAATAATAACATTATGATTATTTTCCCTGGTAAACTCGGAGGCTTGCGCAAGCGCGCGGTCGGATTAGAACATTCATTGCCCATTTGTACAAAATCCTTAGATGCTGTGAACTGTTAGCGTAAAGCAAAATGCCTTCATGAGTCTCTGCGGACATACGCTCGATGATATGTTTTCCTTGACGCGACCCAATTATAGAGACTGCCTCAGTTGCTCCTATTGCTTTTAAGTACGAATGACTATGACAAGCTGTACAAAGCCGGATCAGGAATAACATCCTGTGGAGTCTGATCTTAGTCAAAGCTGTTTGTAAGCCCTGTTGTTTGGAAGCTGGCTATTAATGGGTTATTCAGGAAAGTGCAGATATAGAATATTGGCCTGAAGGAATTTACGCTTCATCTGAGAATAAACACAACAACCCATTAAAATCTAACGTCCCACGAAAGAGACAGTTGCAAACTGTGTAGAATGCGATAAGACATCGCAAAATACAGCGTCAAATCAGGGTATGTACTATTTGCCATGGTAATTGTAATTTACAATAACTGACCCAGTTATGGCAACTTGTGTATTGCTAGTTCTATATGGCAACTTCTATATATGTCACCCCTAATGGACTTTTCGATGATCATGACGGAAGCGTTCATTGAACTGAGATTATCAATCGATGTCTCTGATGAGATGCCACAAACTGTGGTGAATGATCAGAGTCTACATTATATGCCATCATAATTATAATTCATAACAACGGGACCATTATGGCAACTTATTCGTTTCACCCTGACGGACCTATCCGACCTTGATAGATGTTATTACAGATATCCAGGAATTAACAGGTTAAGAAAATTCGCCATGTCAAGTAAAAAGATGTCTTCGAGCATCTGAGAAATACACAGATGTAGGTCATTCAGCGGATTCTGCACATTTTCATCAATGTCTTTCATTTCCATTGATACAGTCGACAGTAACCTTTGATCCTGAAGCAGAGAGCGAAGACCTTGATCAGACTGCGCGTATGCGCAGTCTGATCAGGGTCTGTGCTCTCCGGGTATGCACGAAGACGCATTTTCATTATACGTGTCCAAAATGTCATTCACTGAACGAATTAAATGTAATACGAGGAAAATAAAATGTCAGTTGTTGAACTAACTGAAAGGAATACGAGAAAACATATTCCGAGGCTGACTTTATGAGGTTATATTTTATCGATCGCCTTGTTTATAATTTCGAAGCACGCAGATCAGCGGATTAAATGGCAGGAATTGTTAATGCTATGCAAATACTTAAGGGAAAAATGATACGTTTTCAAGGGAGACAGCTCTTACAAAATTGGTCTTGCTCCCTTCTGAAAATGGGTCAACTCTAAAAGGATAGATTTTGCTGCCTTTGGAAGGAACAAATATACAGTATGTATAGGCAAAATTATACGCATAAACTTTAGAAAAATAAAAATGGTCTAACAACTTCTTTAAATCTGTATCCCCACCAATACGGCTCTTTCCTCCTGTTTCAAAGGAAGACCATCCCTACAGAATAAAGTCTTTTCTGGTTCCTTCTCAAAGAGGTGTTATTCTGACAGCCACAGGCCTCCAAATGTACATTTTATTTCGTCACAGGATTAAATATAGAGTTTCATGTCTATCGAATATGAACTATTATGCGTTTCTAAGGTGATTATTTTTTGCAACCAGTTAGATCCACTTTGGATAAAACAACAAAACAAAACAACAATAGCAAAATAAACACATTGTAGCAGGACATTTTGGCCCACTTTGGATACAAATGGCAAAATAAACACAATGGATTAGGACATTCTGACCCACTTTTTAGACAAAAAACAACAACAAAATAAACACAATGTATCAGAACATTGAACTCACGTTGATGCGCTTAACATTTATCATTTTGTATGACGAGGACAAAACAAAAAAAAAAAAAAAAACAAAAAAAAAAAAAAAAAAAAAAATGGTAGGTCTGTTGAGTCCACAAATATTTAAAATCGAATTTTTCAACTTCCTGCTAGTCGTGAATTGTCTATCTTTCTGTCTGTCTATATATCCATTTATCTATCTATCTATCTATAAGAGAATGAAAACACAATTTTTGTCGCCATCAGATAGCAATGGCTACCTTGAAAGAAATAATTTGCTTCCCGTATGGCGTGGAAGGAGGCGGGGAAATTGCATTCCAGGGTAAGCAGATTGTTAACTAACGGTAGTTCAATGTAGGAGAGTGGCAAAATATCCACTTTCAGGTGAGAATAATCCCCGGTGGAAGTATATCAAACAGTGGTGTAGCCAGAACGGAATTATTTTAAAGTATATGCCTAGAAACGCTTCTAAATTAGGTGCTACTCTTAAAGGAAAGAATTTGCTCCCAAAAGGAGCAAATTCTTTCCTTTAAGAGCAGCTCCTATGATGAAGAACCATATTATTACGCATTTTACGCCCGCGTGTATGTGCGTTATAAGCGCTACTCCTGTATCCAACTATTTTAGATACTTAAGCATCAAATATATTGTCAGAGTTCTAAAGACTTAAAAGTCGCACACAAACTTTCCAACATCTTTGAGAAACAAAAGTTTTGTGTTTGAGTGTGTGTTAAGAAGAAAAATTGGATTTCGTCAGTCAGATGCAATCTGCGTTTATTATGTTATTTTTTTCTTGAATATTTCAGTGATAAATTTCAATTTGGATTACAAAATGGGGCTTGGTTCAAATAAAAGAAACTGAAAAACTGATAAAATTTGATGTAAATTTATAAAAAAAAAACAAAACAAACAAACAAAAAAACAAAAAAAAAAAAACAAAAAAAAAAAAAAAAAAAAACAACAAACAAAAAACAACAACAAAAAACAAAACAAAAAACAACAACAAAAAAAAAAAAAAAAAAAAAAAAAAAAACCCCGCAAGTGACCTACATGGCCTAATGACCCCAATAGTTATCTTGTCTGTCTACCCGTCGTCATGCATCTTCTAGTTGCTAGATGAATCTGACCTATGTAGAATAGATCTTAGTAAATCAAGAGCTGAGTAGAATAGAGATTAGTAAATCAACAGTTCAATAGAACAGAGATTAGTAAATCAAAAGCTCTGTAGAACAGAGGTTAGTAAATCAAGAGCTCAATAGATTAGAGAATAATTAAATAAATCAAGGGCTCAGTAGGATAGAGATTAGTAAATAAAGAGCTCAGCAGAACAGAGATTAGTAAATGAAGCTGAAAATCCGAAAATTACCAGTACATACATGACCCTGCAATATTGGGCCGCGATGTTTGAAAATGTATTGTATATGTGCGTCCAGCAAAGATTCAGATCCAAGCAGCGCATTCTCACAGTCTGATCAAAATCTTCACTGGGCGCATTTTGGTAGCCCAGGATGCAAAGTAACTTTATGCGGACAACGAAGACTCTGATCAGATTGCACGGAGACGCAGGCTGATTTGAGTCTTCGTTGGCCGCGCAGGTCAGGTGCATTTTCTGACGTTGAGGCTTATAAAATATCAAAATTTTCCGTTCTCTGTTGAGCTCTTCGTTCAGTTATAGTGACCAGGGCCCAGTTGTTCAAAGCGTCGTTAGCTTAACGAGCTCGTTAAGGGTCATTTCGTTAACTGTTTTAGCGGATTCAATACACAATATTCCGATATTTTTTTTTCAGCAAAAAATTTCAGCATATTTGCATATCACTTGGTGTAAATTTTAACGATTCGTTAACTAACGACATCGTTAGTTTTGAACAATTGGGTCCAGAATGTGCTTAATTCTGTCACCCCGAGTTTCTGATATGGACTCTTCCAGCTCTGCATTTGGACACTTTCATTGTTGGAAATAGGAGTTTCAGTCCAAAATCAATAACAGCATGGCAAACCGAGTAGATCCTAATGAGCCGTCTTATTTGGATCTGCACAGATTTGGTATATGTCTTGGCCTTTAGGAATAAAAAGGTTAAGTGGACTTGATACAAATGGTAGTATTTTATGTATTTCCTACAAGGAAAACAACTTCTTTTACAAGGGAAGCAATTGGGCGCGCTGCGGACAGTCAACTATCCAAAGCCCCTTCAAACGTCCAGCAAAGATTTTGACCAGACTGCAATGTTGCGATTATCTAGGGTTTTTAGGATACGCATTTTATTTCACCTTAAGTTCTCTCTGACTGTCTATTACAGGGACAGGGCACACTTAATAGATTTTTGCAATTTTTACATGATAATTTGTCTTTTCCGGTTTGCTTGCTTGCACCCCAAATTCGTTTTGAAAAGGGGCCTATTTCAGTTGGAATTTATTGAAACCTTTCCTTTAGGTACAGAACCTTCTTCAGTAGGGCATAAAATGAATTTTAACCAGAGATGTTTTTTTGAGGGTGTATCAACTCCTCTTTATAAGTACGAGTATGTGCAAGTCTTTTATTGCAGAGCACACTAAAGATTCGGTTTACATTATTGCTTATTTCTAGATCTGTCTAACACGCTCTATTTCTCTGTCTAACTAATATACCATAATGGTTTGTCAATGTATTAAGATTCTTAACACCACAGAGTGAAGACTTTTACGAGGTCATCTGTTGTCTCATAAATACAAGTATTGATACATGGGCTTGGTGGCTTAGCGGAAGGTCGCGAGCTCGGACTCTGCCGGGGTTTAGAAAATTTTCAGACCATTTGTACACCTAGCTCTTAGCCCTGGGTTGAATATAGAATAAATAGGGGAAGCGCTTGGTAACAGACTGCGGCACCAAGTAATATGGGTGATCCATAAAAGCATGGTCGAATAAACACATGCACATCACACATTCGCCGTGGTACCCAGAAAAATCTGCATAACAACAACAAGTATAGGTACGTTAACGCAGTGGCACAGAAGTGAGAATATTACTCGCATTTCAGTGGAATAAATCTTCCTCATTATACTGGGTATATGCTGTTTTTAAAATAAACTTCTTTACTCTAGCTGATCAACACGCTGAAATGTGACAGACATCAGGATATACTCGTATCTTCTTTTTTATCACGTATTTGCTACTGTAACACGGCTGGTTTTGACAGCCATATTATATACATCACGTTTCAAATCATGGTATAGTTATATTCAGTACATTACGTTGCACAACATGAAAAGAAAAGGCACTCACCCTTGTTTCATCATAGCTTTGAAAAGTTACATTTCTATACATTTATATACAGTTGACTCCTAAATTTCTCCTCTTTGCCACAATATTTTTATATATGACTTCAGGCGTCAAATTACATATTCATTTGTAAAATGTGGTTGTTCCATTTATTTTTTCCTCATTTCAGCAAATCTGATATGTCGAGCTACGGATATCTCGAAGTATTTCAGAGTCCCTTGGACTTCGAGATAACGAGAGTCGACTGTATTTATATGTTTTTGTTTTTGTGTTGCGCCATTGATGAGTAAGGGAACCCAATGCGGACCAAATGAGTGTGTGTAACTGAAACTGCATCAGGACTGAGGGCAATAACTGGTTCGTAAAAATAAAATTCTATTTTCCAAGCAAAAACTTCCTGGTGAAGTTTCCATTTTATACCTTGAGTACTGCGTTCCGCACCCCCCCCCCCCCCCCCCCTTTACAATAGTCCATGTATCCTTTTCGTTATGTTTATGTCATTTGATATATTTCCGCGCTTCAAGAAATCATATTACGTCATCAACATAATGATAATCACAAACTGCAAATGTTTCGTTTATTTGTATTTATGGCAAAATAGCGAAAAAGACAAACCTCAGCGAAACATGAATATGTGCACCCAATATACCCTTTTAAGTACTGACTGTCACCAAAATTGCAGACTTAATATTCAAAAAAAGGTAAGAGAAAAGTCCAGGGAGTGCCACAATCACAAAACGCAGCCCTTTCCAGACCCAAAGAGGAAGAGGAAACCGACAAATCCAAACAAGCACAAACCGAACAAACGTATGAAAAGCACTAAGATCAGCTCTCTCTTTCCCAAGCGAGGTAATCGCAATACTAAAAGGACTGAAAACACAAGAACAAAATGACCCACGGAAAGACATACAACAAATCGCCTACTACTCGTAATTGTGTTGACCTTCTGTGAACCATTGCACCACTTATTCAAATGTTACGGGATATATATTATTTTTGACAATTTCACTTTAAAAGCGGGTGGAAGCGTTAGTACTGCCAAGCGAAACTTATAACATTGTCGGGACAGCCAGACAAAAATTAATAATATCAACTACTTAATTTAGTTTTGATCTAGGCCTACAAAGCGAAGTGAAATTAGTTGTATTTTTTCTAATGTGAGGGTCATTCTATTAGAGACCAACGGGACGAGATCTCATTTAGACCTCTCGAATTCACCTTTTGCATTATGGAATTCAACCGATTTAGCCAAGATGTTCATGTAAAGAACCCAAGACTTCAATAATAAATGTTTGCTAAGCGTCGACCAAGCTTTTTGTGAAATGTAATACTTGTATAAGTATTAATACTTGTGCTCTTGATTGTGTTCTTGTTGGATAGAAGTTGCTGCTTCAAACGTGAGGGCACCGTTTGTAGCCGGTTTTACCATGTTTAAGCCCCCACACTATTCACATCAGCTGTGCTGTTGACTGTCAAAGGTTGTATTTCAGTAAAGTATGGGTTCCAATATAAGAAATTTGCTTACCCTATAATCGGAAAGGTATACAATTTCTTTTAATATAGGTAGACAGTTTGGCCATGCCTGTAAGTAAAACAGCTTATAGCAAGCATCTATACATTGTATTTCGCAAAAACTGGCATGTTTCTACGGAGGCTTAGTTGATACTTAACTAATTCCAAGAGTACACAATTTTGCGTATTCAGATCAACATCATAGACACGAAAGAAAATAATATTCATAGCAGAAACCAGAATATTTATTCTCTCATGTGCATATGCAAATATTAAGAATGTCACGGTAAAATTTTGGTACAGGCTATAACAGGAATATTTGTAAAACATATTCTGATATTGGCTAAATGGTTGAGAATGAAGTTTCATTTGAAGAAAATGTTGACGACAGACTGTAGCGTTTCTGTTTGTAGCTCTGTCGGCCATTTTGTTCAGTGGAACATAATCATTTAAGCAATATAGCTAGAGGTTAATAAAAAACAGTTCTGGAAATTAGTATGAAATCTAGCCACTGGCTTGAGAGGTGATGTCATTTGGAATTTGTTTTCTTCCGTGTTTTGGGCCCTGTTAGCCGTCTTGTTCACCGAACAGAACCGTTCCAGCAAGTTTGTAACAGCTAGAACATTTGTGAGAAAACTTTCAGAAATTTCCTCACTGGTTTAGCAGATGTCACTTGAAGAAATTATTGATGACAGACAAAGGTGTTTCTATTTTCAGCTCTATCGGCCATTTCTAAAGTAGAACACAACCGTTCTAGCAAGTTAAATAAACACTTATAAAAGAAAAACATTCGGTAAAATTATTTTCAAATCAGGCCATTGTGGATTGGAGAAAATAGCGTTAGAACATATTTCAATTTGTAGCTCTGGCGGCCACCTTGTTCAGTGGAGCGGAACCATTTTAGCAATTTAGGTGCAGGGTTATGAAAGAAACATATATGTGAAATAATTTTGAAATCAAGCAGTTGGCTTGGGAGGGGACGTTGTTTAAAGAGTTTTCTATTTTTAGCTGTGGCGGCCGTCTGGCTCAGTGCAAGTTTAGCAGTTTTGGAACCGGTTAAAAGAGAAATATCTCTGTGAAATGATTTTGAATTTGAGCCATTGGCCTGACAGGAGATGTCATTTGAAGAAATTGTTGACGACGGGCGACGGACACAAAGCGGTCACAGTAGCTGACCATAAGCACCTTGTGCTTAGTTGACCTGAAATAGAGTGCCATCTGCTACAAGTTTGCTTAGCCCTTCTAGGCTTTGTATGTATATGTAAAAAGTCGGCTTAAATTTCTTTGATTTAATGTTCTTTAGTCATGCAATTTAAATAAATTCATTCAGTGACGTTGATTGTATGGACTGAATGTCCCATTTCTAAAGGTCTTGGAGGTCCTTTTTACCATCCCTATGCGCTAGCTAATCATACTTGACAAAGACTTGAAAGACCTTGGCATATCCAGAAGACGTATTCCAATAACATTAGAATTCTATCTGTGTATCTCATTACGTTTACAAGTCTAAGTAATGTGAACCCCATGCTCTTCAATAATATATAGTAAAAACAGGGGTGTGTAGGGTGCTGCATTACTTTGGAAGATTTTTCAGAATTTTAAGGATTTTAAACCAGTTTTTAATCGTTGTGTTTGCTTCCAGCCATCTGGCTTATTGCATGTCTATCTTAATGTGCATAGTTACCTAATATCTGGGTCATTTCCTATTTTAGATACAGTGAACCCTCGTTACAACGACAGCATTTGTTCCCAAAGGCGTTGCTATTAAAATGAATTTGCTGTTGTACAGAATACTTAATGAGCAAATTAATATGTAAGAAAGGTCTTATTTTCTTCATATTTCCTGATAGAACATTTGTTTTGGATATTTGTTAGAATCGCCCGAGTGAGGCGCTTCTAACAAATATCCAAATCATATGTTTCTTTAAAGTAATAAATACAATATTATTTCATAATTTGTGACTAATTGTTACCTCGTAAGGAAGGTTTCGTGACAGTCAAATTGTCATTATAACGAATTTTGTCGTTCTATCGAATGTCGGTATAAAAATGGCAGTCTGTTATGCAAATGCCATGGCGTTTAAAACACTAATAAGAAAGGTATCAAAATTTATTATTTTTTTTCACAAATATCCTTCAACACCAATTTTTGTAGACAGATAGGAAAATATCACATTAAACATTTTTGTTATAGAATAAGTTTCAAGCGAGTTATGGCCACATGACGTATTTAAATTACATAAATATTTATCTTGATTTAAAAACGAAAAAGAAACAACAAACCCCACCCACCCCCCCCCCCCCCCAAAAAAAAAACAAAAAAAAAAAAAAAAAAAAAAAAAAAAACACACAAAAAAAAAAAAAAAAAAAAAAAAAAAAAAAAACACCCAAAAAAAACACAAAAAACAACTCAACAAAAACAAACAAACGAAACACAACAACAAATATATACAACAACAAAAAAAACCAAAAAAACAAAAAAACAAAACAAAACATTTTTGTTGTTGTAAATTACAGTTTTGCTCATGAATAAAACTGCGTCTGTATTTTCATTTATATAACGTGTTCTTGGCTTCTCTCTTTACAGTCTTTACTTATTAAGAGGTTGGCGCCTGATCACGTGTGGTTCATGGGGTGACGGGGTCGTTCTCCGTATGAACGCGATGCTATGTTCTAATATACTGGATCTTTTGTCAGTCTGTCTTTGACGGGCACACTTTTCTTATCCTGAAATTAAGAAATGAATTAGAATTTGATTTCTAGAATGGGATGTTGCAAATAACGTTACTGTTCACGAACAGAGTTTATAAACCCGTAATTGATATTTTCGATTTTTTTAGTGTTTCCTTTGCTTTAAAACGATTCCGCCTTTCTGAGAATGCATTCTCCAACATTGCTGTTATAGAGGGGATTTTTCTTTAGAATTCAAAGAAGAGTTTACCTTAAAACATTAAAACAGTGTAGGATGGTCTGATCAGGGTCTGCATTGTTTGCATTTAGCCTGCACTGTTTAGATACATCAGCAGGTAGTAAAATACGTGCATACAATGTATTATCTATTGCGAAAGTTGCAAATACAGAAGGTCTAAATCACTGAAAAGTATTATTAATATTCTTGTGTTGCATTAAAAAGTTCAGTTTGCTAATTTGTTATGCTTTAGAGTTTATCTTTTTACAAATTCACCTCTCAACATATACAAATTATCAACAGTGTAAATACACGTTACCATTTCGTATAGCTATAGGTACTGATATTAACAAAGTTAAATGGTGTAGATGTACTTGGAATGATTATTATAATAGTGTTAAGCTCCATTCCCTACCCCAACCCCAAGAAGTTTTCCTACTGATCGTCCAAGACGGTTGCTCTGCTGCAGATCTTCTTTGTTTAACCGTCTGTGGTTTCATTTGTAGCGTTTGTTTCGTTCTTATTTATTCCTAATCTCTTCTTCGTTTGGTGACTAGGGAAAGCTGTGCTTCATGATTGTGGTATTTTCTGGGTATCTTCATTTATGTTTGTCCAATGTCGGAATGAGATGTACAATGCTATGAATTTGTCTGAAAAAGACCCTACTCGGAATGCGATAGGTATACGAGTTCTCCGTCATTTCAGTTGAGAGTACCCGAGATCTTTGTTAGGACCACATGGAGTTTCGTTTTTACATTTGGTTCAGAACGGCGTACGTTTTCATAATTATCTACGTAATTTTAAGACTTTTTCTGCGTTTGCACACTACCCAGCTAGCATTCTACGTAAATCTACATCGGGCCGTCATCGGCCCGTCAGCTACCCTGACGGGCCGATGACGGCCCGATATAAATTTACGTAGAATGCTGACTGGGTAACAAGTTCGATGGTCCCCACTCAGGTCTAAAATTAACTTGCAACTTACTATTGTTAAAGCATGCGGTCGTAGCTGAGTCTGTCCTCTTGCTTGCGTTGGCTCTTCTGTTGCAGGTCTGGAACATCCCAGTCAGCATTCTACGTAAATCTATATCGGGCCGTCATCGGCCCGTCAGGGTAGCTGACGGGCCGATGACGGCCCGATGTAGATTTACGTAGAATGCTAGCTGGGATTCGATTCTTTACTTATCGTACCTATGTAGTTTTAATTTTCTACTTATATGTCTTTCTTTCCTTAGTTTCTATATTCGTTGCTATGTGGAACCCGTGTTTTGTGACTTGACTTTCTAACGCAATAGTATATCTAGATTTTAACCCTAGTCCTGCTGAACCTGAATATATCTTGCCTTTGTAAACAGTGTAGATCCTGAAGAAGCCAACTGATCTGGATCTGCACTGTTTGTCAATTAGAATGTGAATTTGTATAAAAAACCTGGATTAAGTAATCTGATTGGCTGGAAACTAGAAGTGGGCGTGGCATCTTAATTTATTCAGCATGACACGGGTTAAACCTAACCAGACCTTTGTCCTGTTTGTTGTCTTACTGTTGCGCTTAGTGAGTCCTGTCTGGCATTGTGATTGTTTCACGTGAAAAGAAGTATTTTGTTGCTTTGTTTTAAGTTGGTTTGTTGTGTGTTTCTACTGTCTGTCTGTCGTAGTTTGTGTTCTCAGTTTTTGTGCCATTGTTCCGTGATAATAGCTCTTCCTGGATATCTATTCCGGTGTATAAACGTTGAGTATTGCGGAACTCACACCGTTAAGATCTGGACCAGTTTTTGAAAGCATCGTTAGCTTAACGAGCTCGTTAATGTCAAACCCGTTAACTGTTGTAGCTCAGATATTCTCGAATACATTGATATTTTTGCTGCAAAAATGAGAGTAGCTTTTGCAAAAGTTACTCACAATTTTTCAGCAACAAATATCAATGTGCTAGCCATATTTTATGATATAGATTTTAATGTCACATAAGTAACAATTTTGTTAAGTTTTGAACAACTGGGCCATGTATTTTAAATGCATCACAGCAAGCTTTTCAGCGATATGGACCGCAACGTGAAAATCGTACCCTCTGACATGTGCGCAATCTGATCAGAGACTTCGTTGTCAACATGAAGAAACTTTGCATCATTGATTGCACCCAGTGACTATCATGATTAGGCCGCGCAAATGCGCAGGCTGATCTGAATCTTCGATAGGTGCACATGTCCGCAGGTACATTTTCTGACGTTGCGGCTCATATATATATTTCTTCCTTGATGATACGATGCTGGGACTACACTTTTCAAGTCTGTCTGTCCTTGAAACAGGGTTATTACAGTACGTGGTATTATATTAAGGGATGGTTGAGATCAAATACCGAAGCAGAGTAAATCAACAGGAGTAAGGTGAAAAGCGACTAAATAGCTGTTGCAGCCCAGTCATTTTCTTTTAATCCTTTAATATTAGTGCTGTGTATAAAAGTCACTTGTTATATGACTGCCAGCAAAAGCCTTATCTGATTGGCTGAAACTGGCTGTGACTGGTCTTAAAAATACTAATGTTTGCTAAAATTAGCTGCTGCCTGGCTAAGGTCAAAGGCAAGTCAACATTTTTTTGTCGCTGCTTCCAGACAGTTAAAAATAGTCTTGTAACAAATAGCCGCCTAGCTATGGTCAAGGACCGGTTAATATGACGTTTGTCACTGCTGCCAGACAACTAAAAATAGTCATATAACAAAACAACTAATGCATGCTTTTAAGATTAACATCAGGATTTGTAAACCCTCGAAAATGAACATCACTTTGTCGGATTCACAAATCCGGATGTTGCCTCTGTAGACTATACAGCTTTTTACTGTCAGTGGTTCGCAGTTTCAGCCATCAGATATGCAATGTCAGACTTTCGAACTGTCAGTGCGAGAGTGATTATAAAACTGATAACCATCCATCATTTGAAAAGCCCAGTATTGCATCAGAACTTCCACAAATATTGTAAAAAAGCTGAATGGGTACACATTCTGCGGAGGCAACATTCAAAATTAGTTTGCCTCCCTTCTCTGAAAACGGGTATACTTTACAAAGAAAGAGTTTACTGATATAATAAATATGAAACGTGACCTATTTTACCAAAACATTTAAATAGTTTCATTTTTCAGTTTCGTTTGTTAGTTAGCCAAAAATATTACAGAAGTACATATATCCAGAAAGTAATGGTCCCGTAAGTAATTAATCTTCTCTGCCAAGGATGACTAATGCTGCGGCGATGTGCCTATTGAGATAGATGAAGTGAAAAAACATTTTATATTAAACAGATTTGAAACCTTTCGACTTGACATAAACAACACCGGTATCTCTGTCTGCCTTTATACTTCACAATAAATTCATATAACAGTAACTGCAAGCTGCCTAAATACTCTAAAAAAAACACTCTATTTCATAGTGCAGAAACTGACAAATTAATTTATTGACATTTGAACCAAAAAGTACAACTGAAGCGCTACAAACAAATGTGCCAATGCAACGAAGTAAAGTGAGTCCCATAGAATGTTAAAGAATTGTGGCTTCATTCATAATTGTTTGTGTTGAGGTTTTACGGCCCAGTCAACTTGGTAGGGTCATGTAGAGCGCGATTAGTTTACTTAACCACACTTTTACATGGCAGGCTTATTCCTCTAAGCGGATAACCAGTATTGTGCACATTCTTTGCCAGAAACTGACAACTGTCCTTTCTTGAATCAGCGGAAAGGAGAGAATGACTAGAGAAAATAATTTTTTGACCCCGGTTATAATATAATGACACCCACGCGAAGTAAAATGACTCCTCGCGAAGAATTATGACCCCATAAAATAACGACCCGAATAAAAATTAACCCCGGGTCTTTATATCATTATGACCACGCTAAGCGAATATAAATGACAATTCTCGAAAAAGAGAGAGTAACGACGCCTCCGCCTCCTTCAACCCTCCAAAAAGTATCTCCGAAGTAAATGGTTAATATTTCATTGATTTCAACCTAGCGCTTATTAAAATATTTAATAAAATTAGCATTTAAAAAGATAGAAAGCGGCTCGGCTAGTTTTGTGAACAGATAGGCCTGATAGCATCCACCCCACTTTATAACAGGTTGCACCATTATGGCTGTAAAATTGTTATACGACTGATTCGCTCTATCACTTTGTTATTTGGGCATACAGACACTTCTTCGAATTTAAGTAATCTAGTAAAAACTTGAACTCTGGAAATCAGGACGATGCATTTGCGAATTCTACAGGTTGGGCATACATTGAATTGTTTCCTACTGTTGTTTGTACTATGGACAAAAAAAAAAAAGAAAATATTATACCAATGTACCTCTGTACATCATTTTGTCAAGGGTTTCTTGAAAACTTCATCTTGCAAGGCTACTCTTATTTGAAGACTTATCTTTATGCAGCGAAACAATGCTGACCCTCCTCCTCCAGAAAACACGGTGCATGAATGGCCTGTGACTGAGATGTCGTGAAAATAGATAGATTTCTTGCCAAACGTAAACCTGTCCACATGTATACACATTTAGACATAGATTGTTTTTAGTTGACCAGTCCCTTCTGCAATGGTTCAGTTTAATAACTTTAATCTTGACTATGTCGTTCCTACGAATTCGCTATATCGTTCCCACGAGTAAATGTCATGTTTCCACGAAATAGGTAACTCATTCCCACGAGTTAGCTTTGTCTTTCCAACGAGTAAGTATAACCAATCAAATTTTGTGTTAGTTCGGGTAGTTTGAGTAAGGAAAACATTAGCTAAAATAAACACATGACATCTATCTTTTGTGACATTGACTTTTGAGGCGGGGACTTATATCTTGCGGTGCGGAGCGGGGTCTGGAACCCCTGGAACTCCCCCTCTGGATCCGCGAATGGAATGTCGCATTCAGTGGCAAAGCAAAAGCATGTATAGTGTGGGCAAGGTAGGACCAAAGAGCGTGTGTATTAAGTAATTGCACCAAATGTATGATAAAAGGTGCTTGCTTGACCTCACAAGGCCATAGTATATAATATCAGCCATCTGAAGGGTCATAAGTATGGCAAAACTCTTATTAGGGCTATCTACATCTATCAAACTGTCTGCAAAGGCACATCATATGTAGTGTAATATCAGCGTGCTCAGTTCGCATATGGTGGAAAACAATTGTGACTCAAGTCTTATTCAATTTAAAAATAATCTGTGGGAACTGGACCAGCTTGGTAGATTTTCAACCACTTTGTACACGGGTAACAACTTATATGATTTCCTATTAGTGTACTGCACGACAGTCCCCTTCTGGGAACGGTTTATTCTAATTAGAAAGAACTTGCTCCCTTAGGGGAGCAAAGTCTTTCATTTAAGGGTGACCACTTTTCAGAAGATAGAGAAACACATTTGACAAGAGTTGCCTCCCAAGGAAATGTATCATTTCCGCTTCAGAAACGCTTTAGACATTTCATATAAGTTTTAGTAATTCCATTTCGTATACCTACTGTCATATATTGAACATGGCTCGTATTGCTCCGAAGACTCGTTAATTATAAAGTCATTCAGCTAAGCTGCTGTTAATTCATTTTTGTCAGTATACTTAAGCTGTCTAACTTGATCTATTGACAACTAGTGCGCTGCGTTGCTGGGATGCAGCTGTGGCATGGGTCATATCTAGGTGTATTCGGCCGTTCCACAGTATTTCAGTTGTACTGGGTCAGTATATACTTCTTGCATGTCTCCGAATAGCGGCTCTCTGTCGAGGACCCTTCTTTTTATGTTTCGACGAATATGACTGGGTTGGTGGCCTTAATTCGCAAACTATCAGACACTCATTTTGAGCCTTCGACAGACACTGCCATTTATTGCATACCACGGCTGTTGCTGTTACTGTACAAGGGGTGTCTAAGAAACTCTCCATTACAAACTCAAGTGCAAATCATTTGCTAGACATTTGGATTAATTACTCACCATGTTTTTTTTTAATGACTTTTGATGTTAGAATATTAAAATTTTCACATGGAATGGAATAGTCTCTTGCATCCCTTTTAACATATTTTTTTCTTTCATATAATGATGTCCTAATTCAAACGTAACTCGATCATTGCTAGTTTTGAATTTCATCACTTGATAAAGGGATATTTTGAGGGCTGCTGTTTTGTTTAAAGTTAAATATTTTTCCTGTATGAAGTAAAAGTCTTTCTCAATACAACGTCAGGGTGTAGCGTGGACGCTGCCGCAGCGGTTCGACCCTCGGAATCTGCACTGACTGTTGATCAGAGAAAAATTCGGATAATTATACATGTAAATGTTTTCTTACCCAATAAATGTTATTCTATACTGCTAGTCTTATTTTATCAACCTGTCACCATAACAAACACCTTCAAGCAGAGAATCCATTCACAAGTTTAATGAAACATAAGGAAATGGGCATAATTTGGCCGTTTAAACTCTTGCGTGCCCTTAGACTGATTGACAAGTATTACAATTCGATGAGATGACACGAACTTATTTGTTAATAAAAATTGAGGTTTTTGTGTTAAATATCAGCCTGTATTACCAACATGTTTATAATTATTATTATAGTTATTACTATTATTATTATTGCTTATGTTGCTGCTGTTTGTGTTGTTGCTTTTATTTCATATAGTGGGTGGACGGTGAGAGTTCTGATTGGACTGAGCGAAGACATTTTTCTCATAGTAGAACATTTCACATTTGTAGTTCTATAAAACATATGTAGCCTTCCCCATTTTTACTTCGTGCTGTCTGCTTCTTACTGTGCGCCTGTCTAGCTGTATTAACTTATACTTTATGTCTTAAGTTCATAGCCTAGTTGCCACTTAAACCTTTTTAAGATGGCATGTATATGTAGCTCACATGTAACAACTGAACTCCGAAATAACTTTTTATTTGTGTGTTTGTTGTCTCACTCAAGTGTTAATTATACAATTAAAATCGTCTGTGAAATTAAAAATTTGGCAAACATAGAATGTCAATAATATGTGCTCTTTTTCTTCTCAGAATGGTCAGCATGGCCAACAGGAAAACTTTATCTTTAGTCACAGAACAAAACCTTTCATCGCTTCTTCTATGGAAGTTTAGACTAATCCTTTGGTATTAAAATCTGGCGGGTTTACTTGGAAGTTTATTGGCAAACAGTGCAGACCTTTCGACTGATGTACACACTTAACCGAAATCCACTTTGTTGGACTTTTGGTATGAATGGACTCATTTTCGATACACTCAAGCCAACCATTCTACGCACTCGCAAAAATACAAGTAACCTGGAAATGCAACAGTCAGAAAGTACAAGACAATCATTCGGCATTTTTGTTGTTGCTTAGTTGTATATATGGGCTTTTCCTAAAACTCCTTTGAGAATAACTTTAAGGTAGGAATATACAAGAAATGCCTCAAGCAAGAACAACAGCTATGCCAACACACCACATCAGGGTAGATTGCTGGTAATATAATTTTGTAGCAATTAAAAAGGCTATTATCCATTACAAAAAAGATAGGTTACAACAGGAATGTTATGCGGCAAACTGCATGCATGGTTATTAACCATCCGTTTCCCAAAGTCTACAATATATTCGGATGTCTACTTTCTAAGGTTAACATGTATTATCTATCTGATGGACTTCTGAACTTTCTGAAATGTCGCACTCAATTTCGTTCAATACAAACTAACCCGACTTCAGACTAATTAACGCTTTTCATGGTGATTTTCATGGTGATTTCCTGCGTCTTCAATAAGATATCCTAGCTAATCTGGTGATCTTTGTGTAATAAGACGGTAATAGGCATATTGATTTATAGTCCATTTTACTTCATTCTATCCTCCCTAGGCTTTAGCTGTCATTTAAAGGATTTAGAAATATTGGAAAAACAAAGCTCACAGGAACAGCATTGTCTTCATCGGAACTGGATGATTTTTTGGTAGATTTTCCGCCATCTATAGAAAGGAGGCAACTAATGTGACTTTCTTTTTGTTTTACTGCACTTCAGCCCATTCTGAATATTATAAAAACACGCTTATTCAAATAAACTGAAAATTTTACCACCGAAAAATGAAAATTTTCAGCTAAAATTTCTCTGAAACTAAGAATTTGTCCGTCTTGGGTGAAGTCTTTCCTTATTGAAAGACCCTTTTTCGGAAGGCAGACAAAACAATTATGACAGTTGCCGCTCCTGAAAATGTATCTTTTTTCCCTTAAAATGGATCTATTAGGAAATAGGAGTGGAGTAGTTGTGTTTTGATTCTAGTTTCTGTGTATTTAAGGTAATGGTACAGTATTTCCATGTCAGTGGATAAATGTTGCATCAAAACGTCTTTGGTTTTACCACCACTGAACTTTCTAAATTATTGAATTCTTGCCTTATTGCTAATAAAAGTAATAAATATTGTGAAAAAGTTTACGAATGATCAGGCAGGAATTTGTTATGGTCAATTAAAATTTGTGATGAGCTGCTTAATAAACTAAAGTTAAGAGGATTTCGCGTGTCCTGTTTATCAACATGTAATTTTTCTACGCGTCTTACAGCTTTACCTCATAATTTAACCAAATAGAAACTTACAGACTTCATTGAGAATACTTTCCAAAGGGAAGGCCCTTCGTTTCTTGCTTTACTGTAATGATAGGAAAGCAGTATTTTACATCTGATGACCGAAAACGGTTTAAACTTTTGATCTTGTCAAAACTCTCGTGACGCATTATCCTGCCATTTATACAATATTTTACTTTGGCACTAAGTCACACAAACAAATGGTGGGGATTCCGATGGATATTAAATGTACTCCTCTTGTATTCTTTTGTTTAGTTATGAAAGAGATTTTATGACGTCTCTTTCTGATGATAGACAGGCTGATAGAATTGCAGTTTTTAATTCAACGTCCAGATACTTGGACGACTTTTTAATATCGACAATCCATACTTTGAAGGAAAGGTCAATCTAATTTATCCTACTGAATTGCAGTTGACCACAGCTAAAACTACTGATACAGAAGCCGCAGTTTTAGATTTGCATTTTTTTTTTATTTCTAACGGTTTCGCTTCACCTTAAATTTATGACAAAGGCGATTATTTTGATATTGCTAATTTACCAGTTTTGGAATGCGTCGTCCCTCGTGCCCCTTCTAATTGTATTTACATTTCTCATCTTATTCAGTTTTCAAGAGTGTGTAACATTTGGAAGACTTGAAAGCTCGTAAGATAACTTTGATTGCCAAACGTTTCTAACAGGAACTGAGGAAAGTGTTTTTTTCTAAAAGATAGTCTCTAAATATGATACGGGACTAAAATACTTCTGCTAGAAGTAATCTGAATTTTATGATAACTTATTGTGTGAGTTCAGAAAAATTTTAGTAAAACCTGAATTTTCTGATCATTTTAGTAAATTTGTCATATGTTATAAACGAAAGGGGTATAATATTGATGTAATAAAAAAAGCCTGCTTGCTTTGCGGTTAATCCAATTACGTTTGACCACTTTGCTTACCTCTTTAAACGCACGTCGATAGGTCGCGGTTGCACCGACTTAAAATTTATTCATTAGATAGTCTGGGCCGAAACATTTGATGATTGTTTCTCGGCTCATCGCGGTTCACCTTTGTGGTGTTCCCGTATTCCAGAGGTGTTGTTTGACAACTCAGGGATCTCCAAGTGTCTCAACACTTTCTTGCTGTTGAGGTATCTTCTTTGCTTTATTATAGGCTATACGTCTGATTTCTTTGTTGCCCGTGATGATACATTGATGAATAAGAAGACCTCCACACGGACCTAACAAGAATATGTTTTTTACTACTATAGAAGCTGAGGGCGAGGGTTCGGATCCCGTGAAGCTAGCTGAAACCCCCTCCCCCATCACTGCCCCCCCCCCCCCCCACACACACACAGAGTAATTCATAATTCATTACTTGCCGTTTCAAGGTGGCACTTTCATTGTGATACTTTTTATAACTTGTCTTGTGTTTCATTTTCTAAAGTTTTTTTTAACAATTACGTAAGATTAGGATATATTCAGTTAAGTTTGGGTAAAAAAGGTGCCACCTTTTTGCGAAAGAGCTGCCAACTCTGCTTTATCAACTCAGCTGGAGAAGAGGGATCTGGTCGCTTGGCTCGTTGTTTAGCTATATGTTCATGGCCGTGGATATTCATCTGATCGCTCCTTCCTTCGGTATCAGAGATAAGTCGCGACCTGTGATTGTGGCACTTCTTCATTATTGTTTATTTGAACAAAACTGGTGTCAGCACGTAAGAAAATCTATGAGAGGCAACATAGTCTTGTCACCCTTAAATGTGGCTGTTTCCAGGCATATATCTGATATGTTTGCCATAGCCCAAAAAAGGTAAGAGAAAAGCCCAGGGAGTGCCACAATCACAACCCGCAGCCTTCGCAGACACCAAGAGGAAGAGAAAACAGAGCAGACTTTCTAAATCCCGGACATTAATTCCCGTATTTTCCTATATCGCTTTTCAGGCCGATCTCAGACTCATATTCTGTTTAAGAATAGGTGGGAGACAGATTTCATAAGTCAACTGACTTTTTTTCTGAATCCCATTGTATATATTGTAATGTAGTAAACACACGTCTTGAATATGTTCATATATGTTAATATTATACATGAAATAAAAGTTTAAAAAAAAAAAAAAAAAAAAAAAAAAAAAAAAAAAAAAAAAAAATAGGCGACGCAACAGGCGTTTGTGCAATGTTGTCTTACTACGTCTCGTTTGTAGGTATGTATGTGTGAGAGCATAAAAAACACTCCTAGGAAAGCAGGTGATATTTTAAAACATTTACCATATAGACTTATCTATCTCACTCTTTGGACAGATTCGGTTTCCAGTTGTAAGTGTTCCTGGTGTGTTTTCTTTATCAGTTTTACAGAACTTCTGTGTTTAATGCAAACAGTGTAATGCAAACAACGCGGCGTCTAATCTAGGTCTACACTGTTTGCCAATCATTACGAAAATACGCCTATGCAAATATGTAGAAAATTTCACCTCCAAAAACTGAAAATTTTCAGATAAAAACCTCTGATATTTTTCATATTTCTGCTCAAAACATAGATTGTAGGTGCTCGTTAGAACCGCCTCGGCGAGGCGGTTCTAACGAGTACACACAATCTATATTTTAGCAGAAATAAGAAAAATAATGTATACCCCTGTAAACCCCAGTTTTACTATATAAAAGTTGGGTTGAAGGGGGTCAAAATTATATAGGCATGTTTTCGTGATAGAACCTTTTATGGGACGCTAGACATAAAGATATAAATGGGTTAAGGTTTGTAATTTTGATAGTATTTAATGTTACGATTTTTCCGCTTTGTTTTCTTGGCCCGTTTACTTTTATACATTGATTTGTTTTCTCTTACCCTTTTTTTGTATTTCTAAATGATTTTAAATGATTTTAAAGCAATACTGACTACCCCGAAATAAAAGTAAAATTAATCATGAAACTGGAGGAACTTTGACGATAATATCAGTACATATGCGTACGTGCGTATCTTGCCGAGTAGTTGGATAATAATATGTGCTCCTTAGTATATATTCATGTCTGATTGCGACATAGATTGAAAAAAAAGAACTTTATATAAGTACGAGTATATGCTTTCATTCCGATTCTGATTAAGTTTTGTAATTATAATCGACAATCACCGTTTAATAAGCATTATTCAACCTTAGCTTTAATTTTGTAAACAATTAAGGTCGTTGGATAAGGAGAACTTTCAGCTATGTGTTCAATTTATTCTCCAAGAAAAAAATATGTATCAAGATCATTTTGATATGATCTAGCTTAGACAATTCTAATGCTTTTCACAAACTTGAATTTTTGCGATGAAAACATCAAATAACATAAATATTTCATCTAATCAGAAATTTTATTCGGAGTTCTTGCATTCCCTCAGGTGCAACGGAGCAGTGTAGAGAGGCAATGCCCTTCGACTTTAAAATTCCAAGAAACTTAACATTCTTCAGATGAAATAGAGAAACTACGATTGCTTTCAAAGTAGCAATCTCTTTGAGATATTAACAACTATTGTTGGAAATAAATGCTGAGAAAAATAAACATATACTTTGAAAGCAAAAGATAGCAGACCTGATTTTATTGAGACAGTTCATGAAGAATAGTGTTCATGTAATTTGTAACGCTATGAACGCCTCCAAGCACTTTCCTGAGCAATATTGTATTTATGAATGTGACCATTCATCAACTAAACTTAGGTGAAGTACGGGTAGACTTAATAAAACAGAAAAAGAGATTACATACAACGCTATAGTGCACTAAGTTTAGACAGTTTACGATCGTCACACGGCTCTTAACGCCAGCTATAGTGAAGGTAAATAAATTCTAAATGAAAGTTCTCCGTTCTTCTTGTACATCACGAAAACATGCCTATGTAATTTTGACCCCCTTAAACCCCACTTTTATATAGTAAAACTGGGGTTTACAGGGGTATACTTTATTTTTCTTATTTTTGCTCAAAAACATAAATTGTGGGTACTCGTTAGAACCGCCTCGTCGAGGCAGTTCTAACGAGTACCCACAATCTATGTTTTGATCATAAATATGAAAAATATCAGAATTTTATATCTGAAACTTTTCATTTTTTGTTGGTAAAAATTTCAGTATATTTGAATAGGCAGGTTTTCGTAATGGAAGATACTGAACACACTTTATTTGTTACATAGCTTAAGATATTTTCAGGCATATACGGAGAGAGGAGACTCGGATCTGAATGCGTATTGGCCTTATTAATGCGTTTGGTGTCCGCTATTTAATTAATGTATATAATACAACTGGCTATAATGTATATAGTACAAATCAGAGCACGGCATATGCTCGAATACACAGTTTCACTTGGGGCGTCTCTGTTAATTAACTGGTTCTGTATTAGCTGTCTTTAAACGAAAAACTATCAGTTTCCCTATTTACACCACTACTACTACCACCACTACTACTGCTACTACTTCTACTAAACATAGTGATAACATGATGATTGTTTTGACTGTTTTGCACCAATATTTGGAGAAAATCTCGTCCATTATTGTTTAATATCTTACTTGTGCCATGCATATACAAATAATAAAATTCTTCAAAAAGAATTATCGTATTTGCTTTTATTAGCTTACCTTAGCGAAAGTCCGCGTATTTTGAGGTTATATACTTAAGACCCTAATACGGAATAGATTTTGCTTGTTTATGGAACTCAAGTCTGAGAAATATATGCGAGTTGAAATTTTTTGATGGATTATTACAGAACCCAATACGTTAGATATAATGAGAAAATTGTTGAACGCATTTTCATTAATTCTTAGCCATCCTATTCTTCCATTAATGAATTGCATGTTACTCATGTTTGTAAAAAGAGGTTTGGAGTCTGCAAAAATTATATTGAGAGCAGCGATCCAAGGTGACTGTCATGGCCATATATGATTAAATAAATAAAAAAAAAAAAAAAAAAAAAAACAACAAAAAAACAAACAAAAAAAAAACAAACAAACAAACAAACAACAAACAAAAAACGTTCACGTGGTTTTCTTTCTGGTATTGCCTAGTTGATTGAGACCTATGTGTATGAGGATCATCACTGTGAAAAGCTCCTTAAGGTTTGTAAAAATATTTGGAACCAATCTTCCAGTTGGCCGATATGACCACATCCTTTAAAACATTCAAATGACTTTTATCTCCCTAAACACTGAAAAGATTTAAACTAATTTAGAATAAATGTTCCTTGATGTAAGGGAATTAAAATTTCCGAACCTTTTTTCGATCGGTTACTATGGAAAGGGGTACCCTCCACAAGCATGAAATAGAGAAATTGCTGAGTTCATTGAAATATCTATTCTTACAAACCGCTTTACCAATGTAACCAAACCACTAATCGACTTCTCCAACAGCGTAAGGCTGATTCATAATACAAATATAAGTGAATATACCCAGGAAATACCATAGCCAAGAAGCAAAGCCCTCTCGAGGCACCGAACAAATATCAAACAATGACAAAACAAATGCCACATGCGATATCACCGACTTACGAACAAATAAGAAATGCAACAGAGGAACCGTTAGTAGAAAAACAAACAAACAAAACAACAACAACAAACAAAAAAAAACCCAACAAACCTACAAAAAGACTCCCCACCAAAAAACAAACAATCAAAAAACAAACCAAACAAACAAAACAACAACAACAACAACAACAACAACAACAACAACAAAAAACAACATAAAAAACACACAACAACAACAACAAAACAACAACAACATCAACAAAAAACAACATCAGACAAACAAAAAACAAAAGCAAACTACTCAAGGCTTAAACTAGTTTTGCTCACTCGATACCTCACACATAATTCTGATGCGACTACCAATTACAAATATATGTTCAGTTCGCATTGAGGTCTTCTACCTCATTAGCGAAACAGCACAGTAAAACAACCATAACTCTAAATACTACTATGAAACAAAACAAAGGACACAAAAGCAAGAACAAAAGAAAGCATGAATAGGATAACAATGAACCTGCATGAGATACTGGTAAAAGTTTCAGTTTTTCTTTGTTAATCGTACCGTAATTCTGCAACGTTTTGTGTTAAACCGACGTCGAACGAGGCTCGATACATTGAAATAAACTAATGGTAAAGATAAAAAACCACTGTATGTACACAGTTCGACTATAGTATTTGCTACTTTATACCTAAGTACCGGTACATCAGATTAAGGTGACTAGGTACTAAGGCTGGCTGATCGGAGCTGAAGCCAATAAATTATCAGTCCTGCAATTGTGACCGATAATCGATTAGTAATCACTGAAGATTTGGTCATAATTTTACTTGTCTGAGCATGACTATTACCATTTGTTATACTTTATTGTATGTATTTGGTCTGACAGGCCTAAGCAAACATTAGAGACCCTGATGAGACGCCGCAAACGCGGCCCTCATCAGGGTCTACACTGTTTGTCACTCATCTAGCTTTTCTTAGACACAACATTGGGAAGTAAATTATACTTGTTCAAATTTTCGATAAAATATGGTAATGGGGTTGAGGTGTCTGAATACTAAGGGTAAATATGGTAAAGTAACAAACACAGAAATAAAATGATCGATTATTTGCAAATCAGTAATGATAATCATGTTTGTGGAATTTATCGATCAATTAATCGCTTATCCGATTAATCGTGCCAGCCTTACTAGATACACTAGGTAGACTTTCTACAATTTCCGCCCTGGGAGACTACCTTTGTGACTTGCTATGTGACGCACTGTACGTCAATCCGGTTCTGAAAAGGGGTTCACTTCAAACGGAAAGAATTTGCTCACAAAGGGAGCACATTCTGTGTCCTTGTAGTGTATTAGTCCACCTTAATAAACAGTGCTTACATTGGTCAGACAGGCACACTGATTATGCTAGCTTGTGTTATCTCTGTAGCAGGCCACAGTCTGTACAATTTGGACCGTAGAAGAGGTTGTTGATAAATTAGCTGACAAAAGGGATTATAGATTCTTAAAGCTAAAGATATGGTGATGCTGTAAGATCATGGCATGGAAGATATTCCAATTTTATAATCACGTAAATCTTATTCTGATATTAACTTTTGACACTGTGTCAGTTTCAGGAGATCTTTAATCCCCCTGGTGCATGTAAATAATTTAGACCATCAGAACACTGGTCTGTGTTAACCATTCATGCATAGATATGTGCATTAGGATATATCCCCAAGTCTTGTTATTAGTGACCATTATTGCATAAAAAGCCGTGTCGCACGTTATTAACAACCGTGCAATAACCGGCGAAATGTCATGTATTAACAAAGCAATTCACGCGCTGTTTATGCACGGCTACGCAACTTTCAATATGATCGTACCGGGACCACAGATTTGCTGTCGTTACGAGATGTGTACTGCCCGGCTCTAGAACGAGTGTGGTCCGTGGAAACTGCATTCGCGAGACATCTGTGAAAAGGCGAAACAAAATAGTACAAGAAATAACGCGAAATGTAGCAAATGTTTTCAGTTTTTATGCAATGATAGCGATCGAACATGGGTTTTCAGTGCATTAATATTCGCCAGGTCCCTAGGGAGATATTGAAAACCGAGGCCTCCGGCTTCGGTTTTCAACACCTCCCTCGGGACCTGTCGAATGTTAATGCATGAAAAACCATGTCTGATCCTTTATTCTAAGGCGATTGTTCTGGTGGTTTTTGTTCTTTCTGCGGCCTTGTGGCTGCTTAATGCAGGGGTCCTATTTTTGGTGTCCTATTGTTGTGTTGAAGCGGTTCTGTCTTGAATTGTGATCAGATTGAATGGGAGCTAATTTCTTTGATTTTGTTTGGTTTGTGGCTTGTCTACTGTCTGAAATGGTTTGTTTGCTCATCGTCTTAGTAGTCTATGTTCTATAATTATGGCTATACCGGCACAGTTGCACACAAACAAGAAAGAACAGCAACAGAGGAATCGCCTCAGAACAGTCAGTAAGATTTGCAGCGAAAGAAATAGTGTTCCGCGTCTTCACGTTCAGTCGTACATGCACAGTAAGGTTTTAGCAGAAGATGGCTGCAAAAAAAGGTCATTGTTCAAGTCGCTGCAGTTAGTTCATGAATAACAAAATATAACATGAATAAAATCGACTGCCGCTAAAATAAAATGACGGAACTGGTTTCGGTTTATGCTCCTTTCAAACTTCTCGTTGAAAAGCAGAAAATGATGTTAAATTTCTCATATTAAGGTCCAAAGAATTCCACATATTTATACTAGATGGTAAAAACAGATTTTTAAGACACTGTTGTACGGACATTTAAACCTCTTAAATTATCGGTTTTTCTTAACGGATAGTGATTGGTCTCACCAACTGTTGGGGAATCAAATCAGAAATATGGTTTGGAACCATATCGTTATTGACTTTATACATAAAGTAAAGTTTCTGTAATTCTCGTCTTTCTTTTAAGGACTGCCAATCACTTTCACAATAGAGTTTCTCGAGTGAAACCGAGCGAGTTAAGCCGGTGACTATAGGGCGGTTTCATTTTGTAGGTTTTAAAAGGATTTAGAACAAGTATCGGTACAGCCGTCTCAGACTATGGAAGCATAATCTAGTATTGGAGCTACAGTCGAACATCAGTAGCTCGAACACCGATGGCTCGTTTACCATGGCTAATTTGAACTCATTTTGAGTCCCTACGAAATTCTTCCGCTAGCTCAAGGAAAACAAATATTTAGGGAAATTTTCTAATTTTATCATGAAATTGTATGTTGTATGTACTCATTAGAATCGCCTCATCGAGAGTAGAGGGGTAGAGGTGAGGATTTAAACCAGTTGCTCGTGCTAAACCTCTCCCAGCGCAATTCAAAACAGTACAATACAAACAGAAAGAAAACAGAAAGCAAAGTTGACAACGATTGAAGAAGTTGGCAGCAACGCTAGCATCACACCATGAGAAGAGTAAGCAAAGTGGACAGCCGTATAGCAGTGAACACAATGCTTGGCTTACAGCGGAAAAGATCAGCATCAGAACATCCGCCTGAGCATGAACAGCAATATAAACTACTCAGGAGAGGCTTAAAACTGGTTTACAGGCACGACACCTACCCTTAATTCTGAGGCAGCTCTAATTACAAATATGTGTTCTGTTCCAAAATAGTTCCACTACCGCATCTGTGATACGTCATAGTGAAACACATATAATCATAAAACACTGTGATGAAACACAGCAAAGGGCTCAATGTGATTTGAAGTCAGAACACAAGAAAGCCACAAACAAGACCATGATGAGTCCGACCACAGACAGGTAGTCAGGCGCCGACCATCTAAAACAGATGGAGGAGGGAGCCGTCAATAAGTCTGAGGACCGGCCCACCGACGTGCAATTAAAGAGGGAAATACAGTTATCAACCATAATTTGTTATTGTTTTTGTTATGATGTAAGCGAAATTCTTTGCCAAAACAACTACAAATAATAATAATAATAATGATAATGCAAAATAATAAAACATTATGAAGCCCAGTTCTGCCAAATGTCTGGCCAGAGTGAAAAATAAGACAAAACTATTCTATACCTGACTAGAACGCTTAAGGTAGCGTTTCGATCTTAGTTCTAGTCTCGTTTGGCTCATGCGCCGAAACCATCGTCTCATGACACAGGCAACTAGCCATCAAAATTAAGCCTTTTGCGCTCTGGTTTTAAAGTCAGTCTTGACAAAGCTTACAATATTATAGTACGAGTATATCCAGATGACCTCTGTCACCAAGGGATAGTAATTTAAAAAATGGTAAAATAGGAGGTCGCAATTCAAGAGAAAAAAAGAAGCCAGTAACTAATGTTTAATATGGGACGAAAATGGCTCAAGTGTCCTTTCAAACCTAATATACTTGAAGGCACATTGACCACGGACGTTGAATGTGCCAAAATGGGATTGTATGGATGCCATTTATATCTTCTGTTTATTAAAAGCATTGCACTTTATAGCTAATTTACTTTCCTGTGTCATTTCTGACCTCCCAGTACAACACTAGAGTCCACAGTTATAAAATTCCTGTCGCAATATTAGAATAGTACCTTCATCATATAATCGTACTCGTAATGTCTACGCCATCTAAGAGAGTTCTCCTTTTAACTGTATAAAGCGCAACATAGGAAAGCGTATTTTCTGACTTGTACGCCAAACAAAAATGCAAATCAGCATGCACACCTTCGCAGTCTGATTAGAAACTTCGTGGCCTGCTTGAAGAATCTTTGCATCCTTGGCTAGCCAAAATTAGCCTTGTGAAGAGTCTGATAAGACAATGCGAATGCTTAGTACGGGAAAAGTAGGTGTCTAATTTCACCGTCGTTCGTGCCTTTCTTCACACGACAGCTTCCTTTTGTCATCAAGACATACCACAATATAAAACTATATAATGGCTGTCGAGTAACTATATATATATACCCGATTTTACTTCTTTTGCGTCTTTTGCTTTACCATGTTTTCATCTTTATCTTAAAATTTAATAATACAATATTTTTACCATCTCTTAATTTGCACACAGTCATTGTATGATGTTAACAGACTTACAGATTAAAACAATAGGACCATGGTGGTCTTAACGCTCGCCTGTGCTGAAAAGTAGGTCAAAGTTACACAATGTCTACATCATTCATTAATCTGGACAGCATTACGCTTAATGAATCCTTGTCCCCATTACCTGCAAGTTTAAGGAAGAACTAATTAAAATCGATGGAGCTATGCAGCAAACAAGGTTAATTATAGGTGTCTTTAGCTATCAAGGGACATACCTCTATGTATCAGATTGTGCAGGTTTTCAAACCTTATCGAAATATTTAAAGGGTTAATGTTTGGTGTACTGTAACCTCAAAAGGATACCATCAATAACTTTCAGCTTAGTAGATGAAAACTGTAAAAGGAGTTGACCAGAAAAGAAGTCGTGTGCGAATTATCTTAAAGAGTTACAACTCTACCAAAATTTAGCGTACTGTATCCTCGAAGTAGTCCGATGAAAACTGTACGAGTTAGCCGGAAATAAAGCCAAATCTAGACAACCTTTAAAGAGTAATGACTCTGCCAAAATTTTGTGTACTGTAATCTCGAAAACACTATGCACTGTACCATAGTCTAACTGTCCACCAAGTTTCCTCACCCACATTCAATAAAAACTGTAAACAAAGTTATCCGAAAACCAGTCTGGTTAATTTTTAAAAAATAGTGAAAAATAATGATAACTCTATAAAATTTGGTGTTCTGTAATCTCGAAATACTGTGCCCTGTAACACATCAAGGTCTTAATGCCCATCAAGTTTCAACCCGATCCGAAGAAGATTGTAGAAGAAATTTGTCGGAAATGAAGTCATATTTAAACAATCATTAAGGTGTAATGCTCTATCAAAATTTGGTGCACTGTAAACTCGAAACAATATATCTTTTCTCACTCACAGTCTAACTGTCCACCAAGTCTCAAAACAATATGCGCTTTATCACTCACCTCATGATCTAACTGTCTACCAAGTTTCAATCAAATCTTACGTATATGTAAAGTTCAGAAAGATCTGAACAAACCTGAAGGAGTTATGCTGATGAGAATGCCGAATATAGGCGTTTTAAGCAACCAAGTGGACGTAACTCTAAAATAAATAATCTGATCTGGACGGTTTTCGAATTCATCCAAGGCTTCATACATGTCCATCTTATCTGCAAGTTTCAGGATTATCTGATCAAAACTTCAAAACTCATGCTAATAAAGTCAAATATAGTTTTTTAACAATCAACGGGATGTAACTCTAAGACATATAATCCGATGTTGTGAGGTTTTGAATTCGTCTGAGATTCAACCTTATCTGGGAGTTTCAGGAAGATCTGATCAAAACGGAATGAGATGCTGATAACAGTCAAACAGAGGCTTTGTCAGCAATCAAGGGGATGTAACTAAGATTAATGATCTGATCTGACCAGTGTCCGAACTTGCTCGAGATTTCTTCCATGCCCTCTTTATCTTCACAGCTCAGAAATATCTAATCAAAACTAATCGAGTAACATTGTTGGCAACGTCAAACAGAGGCTGTTTCAGCAATCGAGGGGACATAACAGTAAGATTAATGATCCAGTCTGGCAAGTTTTCAAACTTGTCAGAGATTTTAACCATGTGCACATTATCTGCTAGTTTTGGGACCATCTGTTTAAATCTGAAGGAGTTATAGTGATGACGAGCATTTTCCCACTGTAAGTCTATAATCAAAGGTCTGACGGATGGCCAACGGACGGATTACGGGCGGCCTACAATCCTATTAGCTCCCCTAGATCCTTTGGCCCGGGTGAGCTAAACAGAGACTGTAGGCCTAAAATCTATGACATATATTGATTTTCATTCATGTTTTTTTTCAATTATTAAGTCCACTGTGGTATCAATACGATCATCGAAAGAAAATAAATCAAGCCAAAAATAAGTTAATGAACCGAACCACAAAATACTTTTTTACTAGTTTCCTCAAGCTTGTACCCAAGCTGAACACATTCAGTGATAACAGTAGTCCATACCTAATCCACAAGATTCAGACATTTCCTTACCCAGTCACAGTACAAGATTGACTCTGGCATAACTTAAATTTTGACGACTGACGACTTTTCCCGCATCATATGTCTTTTAACATTGCTTGTTAGTTTCATAAAGTATCATGTCTTGTTATTCGGTTCCATAATGACTCTATTCGAATACGCGTAAAATCTTAACAGCGGTATACATAATCATTCCCTGCTTCATAGTAGAACTCGGGGTGACTTCTATCCCAGCGGGTACGCAGCGTTGAAGCAAAGTCACATCAACGTCGATGCAACGTCATGACATTGCATAGCCATGATGCGACGTTGTATAAACGTCATGTGCCTGCTGAAATGTGTTGCTGTTGGGTCGCATGTATAGATATAGCAGTTTTCTGCCATATGTTTCTTGTTAATGGTGTCTATTGATGGGGTGCGATTCCCTTAGCAACCATAATTTTTTAGGACTTGGAGCAAGCGATTTCTGTAGCTTATAATTATCAATGTTACATATAGAGGCTGCCACATCACTAGACAGGTTTGCTCACCATACTCTCAAAGACACAAATCTCGTGATTAAAAGCACAAGAGACCCAAGTGGACCCGACTCGTCTGATCAGAGACTTTCTTGTCGGTGTCACAGTAATCATGTTGTTGTAAGTTTAAGAAAGTCACTAACGAAACTTTTTGACTGAATGCCGATTTATTTTATGATTTTATATATGTAAAATGCCCGAGTGTAGGGGCAGCCAATATCAAAGAACACATTTTGGATAATAATAGAAGGCTTTTGAAACTTCAATTATTTGATGTAAGTTTCAGAAAATCTCTTTTTACTCTGACTTTATTCGGATTTTTTATTTTATATATTTGTATAACCACCGGTTAGGGGCAGACAATATGCAATGGACACAGTTTGGATAAAAATAGAAATTTTTTTTCCCCTGCTAACAATTATTGTTAGGTCCAGAGAAATTGCTATCCATACTGGGCCCAGATTTTCAAAGGGTCGTTAGCTTAACGAGCTCGTTAAGGGTCATTTCGTTAACTGTTTTAGCAGATTCAATATACAATATTCGGATATTTTTTGCTGAAAAAAAATGTGAGTAGCTTAAAAGCTACTCATATTTTTTTCAGCAAAAAATTTCAGCATATTTGCATTTCACTCGATGTAAATTTTAACGAATCGTTTTGAACAACCGGGCCCTGATATTTTGGCGACCTGGTCTTGATTTTATAGTGCATATAGCTACGGGGTATGGTCAGACAACATACAATGAACAAATGCTTGTCCGTAATAGAAACATTTTGTTTGTATGAGCCCATGTTGTAGTTGTCAGAAACAAATCACTTTTGACGCTTATTTTTCATGTAGCCTTTGTTCATGATTTTATACAGAACTTAATATAGAGGCCCTGGATAAGGCCGATAACACAAGAAAATAAACGTTTGGTAATAACAGAAAATAAATGTTACACTGATCTTTGGAATGTTTAGAAAATATCTTTATGACTATGATATTATTTAGATTTTGTCATGGTTTTATATTTGTAAATAGGTCCGGACTTGGGGCAGGCTCATTCCGTGGTAAGCAGTTAGATCTTGCTACTTTAACTAAAATCTGGTAGTAATTTCCATTACACATTAATGTAGTTTGAGAAAATGACTTTCCAATAGTTTCTCATAAACCATTGCGAAAACACGCCTATACATATAGATAGAAAATCATAGAAAAACATAGATTGTGGGTACTCGTTAGAACCGCATCACTGAGGCGGTTCTAACGAGTACCCACAATCTATGCTTTTGAGCAGAAATAAGAAAAATAATGTATACCCTGTAAACATCAGTTTTACTATATAAAAGTGGGGTTTAAGGTGGTGAAAATTATATAGGCAAGTTTTTGTGTTGATATAGTGAAGCAAATCTGACCTGGAGGTAAAAAGTTCAAAATTCAACCTAGGTCTTTTATTTGAAACATTTGGTAGACCTCCGATCTCCCATCATCGATGTTATTTATATAACCATTTCAGCCTCAAAGCTTTTTTTTTTTTGGTTCTTGGGAAGAAGTTTTTAATTGTTTTGGCATATATAGGCGTGACGACCGGTTTTGCCAGTAGACCGTGTACATTTGAACAACCCTTTCGTTGCCAAACCCCAAGATGTTTTCTTGAGGAGATTTTACGAGTTAGCAGACGGACGAGAAATAATAGTTATAGGTCGTCCCGAGTGTAGACTGAGGTGAGCTACAATCGATGAGGACAAAATATTTGATCTGTAGCATGAAGAATCTGATTACTTGCGGTGTTTGACGTCAGATTAACCCATATCTATCATGAAACATTTTTGTAATGTCTGGATTATAAACAAAGTACAAGAACAGAAATCATCAGGGATAGGCAGAGACATAAGCATTGTACTGCAGGCAAAGTTAACAAACAATAATGGCACAATCCCTATTTCCAAGACGGTTTGAAACCCTTATTTTTCTATAATCGGTCTCGCCGTGGATATATTATATCTTCTTTTTCACTGCATTGTTTCATCAGAATGACAAGTATTAACCTTTTCAAAAAGCTATCGGGTCGTTTAGCTTCAACAATTGCATGCACGCTTATGTCGTTTATACATACCGCACAAGATGGTATATGTATCACGATTTATTGAATGCAGTTAATCACTGAGTTTTGGTTGACTCCGAACTATCTAATTGACCTCTGACATGTACACAAATAATTGGTGCCACAGGCAATCTTTTTTTACTTGTATTTGTTTCTTGACAATTACTATTATCTAGTGAGTTATTCAACATTTTGACTATAAAACATCACTAGATGGGGAATCCTGGGCTACTTTTAACTGATTTGACAATGAAATGCTTCCATTTTAATGCCAGTAAAGATACTGTTTGGATAGATTCATTTCAGAGTTAAAGGGTGTCTGAATGGCTTTTTGTATTATCATTTATTATAAAGATTTCTGTACCTGATACAGTTTAGACATAGATCAGACGGCTTGTTTTGCGGCGTCTAGTCTATGTCTATACTGTTTGCCACTGTCCCTTTTATGGGACGCTAGGCATAAATGATTTAATAGTATACCCGAAAGAGATCATAATTGGATAATAAAACATTCTATTCTATTCGTTTTTAGATGCACGTCTACTATGTCAATAGTCTTGGCAGTTACTTCCGCTTAAGCTGACTTCAGTATAATTCCCGTATTTGACATGTTACTAACGTATCACCCATACATGTAGCTCGCAGGGCGACTCGCAATGAGCTAGGAAACACCTATAGCTCGGTAGCGCGTGGCCTATTGCCTTTCACTGTCAAAATGGCGCAGTCTTTTCATTAATTTGGTTTAAACAGCATTTCTATTACGTTGACACTCTCACTGATTTTGGCCTGGGCTTGGCTTTCCAAGCCTAAGGCCATAATAATCATACCAAACTTTCAACCACTGTCAAATCATTTACGGAAAAACCCGAGTAAAAGTGCAAAGTACCACCTGCAGCTACGCTAAAAGCAGGTCCGTGAAATAGATGTATTTTCAGGTTGAACATAATAATAAGGTTTATGTTTACAACAAACTTCGATATATGTATGATGCTTCTCATACGAAACTGTTCGAGTAAGAATTTTAAGCCCTGATGAGCTTATTCATAACTGCAAATTATTACGCTGTATGCCGATCTTGATAGCCGACAGTAGAACGGAAAAGTATGAGTATTTGCTTATCTGAAAAGCCGACAAAAATGTCAGCAGATTTTGATGTTTGAAACACTATTATGCTTTAAATCTTTTGATAACTTTCAGTTGTATTTACTGTTAAAAAATAACGATTAAATATTAACCAAAGACTGGTACCTGAAAATTTCTCTACGCGGTTTACATAGAGAACAATAAACAGAGAGCCAGTCCCCGTACATATTATTACAACTGCGCAACTCCATGCGCAACTGGCGCTGCTACATGAACATCTAAAATCATTTAATAAAAGAATACAAAATTGAGTTCCAGGCCTTGCATGCCAGTGCCTGTGCGTCCGTCTGTCTGGCCATCTGTCCATCTGGAGTTATCTCCCTTACTTATACTCTGGATGCACGCCATATTTTTTCATGAGTTTTGCATTCTTTGTTGAAAATCACTAACTAGAGAACACAAAACTGAGTTTCTTCGTGTTATGGTTTAAGAGCTACAAACCTTCCAGGCAAAGGGCCTTATATTTCTCCTTATTTTTGCATTCTTTGTTGAAAATCACTTAATAGGGAACACAAAACTGAGTTTCTTAGTCTTATGGTTTAAGAGTTACAGGCCTTGCAGGCAAAGGGTCTACAGTGTTTGCCATACATACAGCAATATTACTGACATATCAATAGGGAGTAGAATGGACTATTTGAAATTTTTGGACAATTATGGTAAGTAGATAAGGCATCCCGAAACTTAGAGTAAATACGGTATAATTTAAATACCGATTTAAAAAAGGAATAAATGCATCCAAGGGAGATGGGAGAAAATTTTACTATTGTTGTTTTAAGGGAATTAATACATTTTTAGAGTAGGCAACTTCCCCCTTCTATAAAAAAACTAATCAACTCTAAAAGAAAATAATTTACTACCCGTAGGATAAAATATTTTCTCTAAGAGAAGACACCTCTTTTGAAGGAACTTAATGTACAGGCAAGCAAATAGGAAGTCAGAAATGTGGTCCCCATCGTACAAATGGTGGAAAGTCTACCATGTATATTCAATCCTTTTAAACTGGGTTTGGATTGTGCTCAGTAAAGGATGTCCACATGAACTAGTTCTGACAATTATTAGCCAGACTCAGTATTGTCAATATTATTGCGTGCAACCTGGTTTTAGGTCCTATGAGAATAAAATGGTATTTCAGAAGACAAACACGAAAATAATAGTACTACATACGAATGTCGGTAAAAAAAGGACACCTGAACTCTTCTCACAATATATAATCATGTAGTGTTTGAAAAAACTGCCAATCAAACCAACTAGCTAGATATATGTTTTTTTTTTTCAATTTAAATGTTAAGTTAGCAGCATATATGCTGGCTTTGGGTAAGAATGTTAGACCAAGGCTTTCAGTTTTACATATAACAGACTTTTGAATCAAATCGCCATCACAAACGACGTGGTCAATTCCCCATTGTTTAATATCAAGATCATCACAATTTACAAATTGCTTGATTCACGAAAATTGCGCGATATATTGTTAGAAACGTATTATTCAGCCATTTCCAATATCAAAAGAAATAATATGTGCAAGATCATTGCAACACTATTCAAGATTCTATATCCGAATCAAATGACACAAAGATTTTAAGCCTTTCAGCCCACTAAACTAAACCAGTTCTTTTTGCAGTGTAGATCTTAGTGAGATGGTTCATTATGAGCCATCTCACTAGGATCTACACTGTTTGCAGTTTTGTTTGATGGTTAACTGAGACCCCTACTTAGAACAATCGTTCTGACCAGAATCAAAAATGGAAAAATCCATTTCAGAAACTCATGATGGAAAGTGTTACACCATTTCCACTGTACGGGTTCCCAGGCTGTATCAGACATTTCAGATAAACGTTCAATTTCAGGGTATAAAAATATTGCAAAATGAATGAATGAGCTGTACTTGTTATATCAATAAATATATTTATATATGATTAAACTGAAATGAATAAGCGCAAAGACAGAGACAATTATCTGATATTTCATAACACTCAAAGAATACTCGTTTTACGACAAACAATTTCATCCCTAACTTTATTGCATAACGTTAACAAGTTACATTTTCTACAATAATATATAATAGAAACAGAGATACGTAGCGTCTAAGTTCGTACTAGGCGTTTTCCAAAATTGTTTTTACAAGATTTGAACCCGGGGTTAAGATTTGGTACCAGCAAAACTGATGTAAATCCAAAGTAATACTACTAGCCTTTCTAAGGCAATAGTTCAGGTGTTGTTCTTTGTGGGGCATTGTGGCTGCTCGCTGCAGGGCTTTTTCATATTTTGTCGATGACTTATTGTTAGCTTATCTGGACCTTTACTCCAGGTTAGCTTATGCCATGGCCTTTTGTCCGTCGTCCGTCCCATCGTCCGTCGTTAGCATTTCACATTTTCAACATCTCCTCCAGAACCATGTTGGATTGAGCTGAAACTTAGTTGGAGGTATTGTGGCAACATGGAAATTCAGAATTGATAAAATCGTTCCGTTCCGATATGAAATTGTTTAAACGCCATCTCCTCCCAAACCGTAAGTCGGATTTAGCCAAAACTTGATGGGCGGCATCACAGTGACACGGAGATTCAGAATTGCTAATATCGTTCCGTTCTGATATCCGAGATGGCCGCCATCTTGAAGTTCTTCAAACGACATCTCCTCCAAAACCGTAAGTCAAAATGAGCCAAAACTTGACGGTATCACAATGACACAGAGATTCAGAATTGCTAAAATCGTTCCGTTCTGTTATCCAAGATGGCGGCGGCCATTTTGAAATTCCTCAATTCACATCTTCTCCCAAACCATTAGTCTGATTGAGCCAAAAGTTAGAGAGAACTAATGCACTTTCAGGCACTACAACTCATGTCAGAATTTAAAAGATAAGGTTGAGCTTTCGCGCGAGTAAAACTGGTTTCCTCGGGTAGTTTTTCTACTGGCCGTTCAAAGGCGATTGCCTGTTGCAATTCATTGTTCGTGCGCCGGTGGTTTCACAAATGGCGTTTGTTTGGTCAATGTTTGTTCTTAATATCTCTTTTTTTAACCCCTCGGGAAGCCATATTTTGTGTATATTCACTTATCTTTTTGTTTTGTACCCTTCTGTAAATGATCTACTATAAACGGAAAGAATGTGCACCCATAAGGCTTTTCGTAGCTCTGTATACAGAATATTCATAGTATAGACATGATCCAAACAAGTAGGCTGATTTTGTTCTAATATTTGTAATATGTTATTACTTGCGTGCTATCTTCAAAGTGTTGTAACAAAATATATTCAAAATAACAACGGTTTTTCTGTAAATGTACGTGCAACTTCCTCAACGAAGACAATCCTTAAATCTATGAAACAACATAGTGTGCACGCGTTCGTCATGCCGGCAAAATGTATTGCTCTGTTGTCATTTAATTACGGTTCTAGAAAAGGCAGAGACAGTATTCGATATAATTTTTCTCTGATAAGTTGACATGTGAACCGGGTTATACAATCACTTGTTAAAAACCTCAGTTGGTGTAGCGAAGACCTGTACAGGTTTGTTTACTATGGGCCTTCTTTGTTCACCCTTGTAAGATTCACAAATAGCACATGCCGATGATCCTGGACAAATTATGTACATGGGCAGGTTGGTTAAATGTTTTGCATAATGCAGATGCATTGCGTGGAATTGTCCTAGGGCAGGATCAATTATTAATTCTATCTCCAGTGATTGCTCGCTGTATGGCTTTAATAACAGAAATCCAGCGGAATCAACAACATGATTGAAAAGTGTAACATTTGCAGGATTAAACTTGTATTCAGTTACAGTTCAACTTCAATGGATTGAACATTTGTGGAGCATTGAAATTTATTCTATACATTGGTAGTTCCAGTCACCGAGAGTTAATCATAGCACAACGTCAGGAGGCAAGTGAGGATAATTTAGTTATGTCTTTTCAGTCTTCTATAAAATTTAGTATGTTGAGTTTCTTAATTAGAATCGTCTTTGTAAGGCGATTCTAATAAGTACACACACGTTTTTATGATAGAATAAAAAATATTTCCTAAAATATACTTAAATATTTGTTTTCTTGAGCTATCGGAAGCATTTCCTAGGGACTCGAAAACATGTGCGAATCAGCAATGGTAAACGAGCCATCATGTTCGAGTCATTGAAGTTTTACTGTATATGCGCTTCACGCATTAACCTTTTCGGCGCCAAATTCCAAACGACATTTATCGTCTGTCGTTTTTTTTTAAAACAAACCATCGCTTGGAAAGAAGTTTATATGTAAAGTTGAAAGACGGAATGTCAAACAGCGTAAATACAGATGAGACGGCTAATCATGAGCCGTCTCATCTGGATCTATGCTGTTTGCAAAAGCCTATTGTTATCGCCTGTGGCGGTGAAAGAGTTAAAGAAAAGTTTCAGTAGGTTGTAATTCTTGTAGAGACGATCGCTTTTCAGAAGGGATTCAAAAATAATTTAGACACGGTGTCTCTCCTGAATGTATATTCATCACTTAATTCAGCCTTCTTCGTAGTTTCCATAATATGAACATAGGTAATGCCTATAGGCAAGCTCGCAATGCACTATGCTTTGAAAAAACACATTTTGCAGTAACACTACAATTGGATAATATTAAAACCAAAAACCTTCCAAAAATCAAAGTATAAGACCCAAGCTACACCGTTTAAATTTTGGTACCGGAGTTTACCTGTTGGTCCCGGCAAATACAAATCGATCTGCCACATTAATTGAAAACCCGCCAAACTACAAACAAAATGCTTGTTTCCGGTTTGGTTTCAAGTGCTGTACCATAGAGCTTGCTCGCGCAGGCCTTCGGCCACATGCGGCAGCGAGCTTTGGAACGGTCAGTAGAAAAACACTACTGGACTTTTAAATCAGTCTTGCTCGCTCGGCCTTGCCCTTAATACTGAAGCAGTTCCAAATTACAAATATATGTTCGATACACGTAGAAGTCTCTGCCTCATCAGTGAGACATCACAGTGAAACACACAGTATCATAAACATTGTAATGAAACAAAACAAAGGTCTCAGTGACCATCTGAGTAATGGACTCGACAACAAACATTGATAGTCAGACATCAACCTTTTGAAACAGATTGAGGAGGGGGAGGGGGGGGCGGACACCTGTTTGCGTATAAGTTATGCTTTTATGCTACATGCAAAATGCGTTAATTTGCTTTCATATATTCACCTTGAACATACTTAAACTTAACCCTTGTCCTGCTGAATAAATTAAGATGCCACGTCCATTTATAATTTTCAGCCAATCAGACTACTTGATCCAGATTGTTGATATAAATTAACATACTGAATGGCAAACAGTGCAGATCCAGATCAGAAGCCAACTGATCTGGATCTACACTGTTTGCAAAGGCAGGATATAGCCGGGTTCAGCAGGACAAGGGTAAACAGGTACACATATAAAAGCTACTGCTGCAGAGCTACAGGCCAAGGTATGTAGAATACATCACACGTATCAAACGTACCTACATTAAATCATTTGCTGAATGCCTAATATGAGAAAGAAACAAAGTACATTTTTTAAAGTGATGGCTAAGTATATGTTATAATGATATGTATACTAAACAACATAGGTTTAGCACGGATTGATAGTATAAAATCATTTTCACACAGCTGGATAATACTTCAACATAATTTTGAAATGCCAGTTGGACATTTCCAACATTGGAATATAGCTTGATTGTAGCCAGATAAGTTACACATCATTTTAAACTAGCATGTTCACCGAAAAGTGGATCTCTTTAGAACCCATAACAGTCAACGACACAGGCATACCTAATATTTCACTACAGACGTTGACAGCCGTTTTCATTAAAGCGTCTCAGGAAATATCAAGGAAGTGCTTCCATTGCCACTGAAGTCACTTTTATTTACATGACAAACATCACATTTTGTAGGTCGCAATACACCGGTTAATGCCACGAATATGTTTGCTTTTATTGCACTTTTCTGATAACAAACACGTTTCTCTTGATAATTCGGACCTAGAAAGGAGACAGAGAATGTTATCAATAAATATTAAATATTATTAATAATAAATATTTTCATACACACATCCAAATGCTTTATTTATCCAATTTAAATTTCTGAAAAATAGAAATATTGTCTTGATCTCATTTTAATTTACCATTTTGAGAATTTCTGCGTGAAAGCATTACCCTGGTTTGTAAAGAAAATCTGAGAATCGCAAAAGTAAATAGGAAAGATCTTTTAAATGGATGGCAAATTATACATAAAGTCTTGCCCCTTGATTAAAGACCTTAAATGTAATTAAAACATAAATTTTGCAGTTGGGTAAGTGTTAATTTGGTTGCATAGTAGTACCGTACAATTACCAAATTAATCCAGTGCCGAAAGACTGTTACATTGGATTTCAAATCTAGTTAATTAGTGCATATAGCAGATCCAGTTAAACCGATCAATTATAATTCACTGCGACAGAAATAGTGTTGAAAACTGTTGAAAATTTGCTTAATATTCGTTTACATGTTATTTGTTTGGTTTGGGTGTTTATTTCTTTGCTCAATGAATACCCAGAGGAAAATTCTGAAATTAAAATTCGAATCACAATCAGTATTTGTGCAACAGCTATCACTTTGCTTTCGACATCCTTCGGAAAGACGTTTTTATTCAGTTTTTATTCCAAATCGAATGAAAATGATTTATGATTGTCAATTTCTTATCAGAAACAATTGTCGTTTCTGTTCCTGTGCTTAAGTTTCAAATATTCATTACGAAAATAAGCCTATTTAAATATACTGAAAATTTTACCACCAAAAAAAAAAAAAAAATAAATAAATTCAGATAAAAATTCTGATATTTTTCAAATGTCTGCTCAAAACATAGATTGTGGGTACTCATTAGAACCGGTTCTAACGAGTACCCACAACCTATGTTTTTGAGTAGAAATAAGAAAAATATTGTATACCCCTGTAAACCTCAGTTTTACTATATAAAAGAGGGGTTTAAGGGTGTCAACATTATATATGGATGTTTTCGTGATGTTACCGCAAAATTAATTTTATGGCCAAGAGTGGGTCTGACCTATACTATTTCTATAATAAAGCGGTCTTTAAGAAATTGTTTATCAAAAAAATATTTATTTGCTTGTCTTCACTAATTTTAATTCTTTTTATGTTCCATAACAATATTGTGAAAAGTTCAGAAAGTTTGAACACTTGGAACTTGTTTAAAATCTGCATCCAAACGACCCACCCAATCGACTTTTGCATATTTTGTAGCCATTTTCTCTATGAAAAAAAAAAAATATTCGACGTGTTTAAAACCAGTGAGTGGAATAAAACATCTTGTACATAGGTACTTTTGACAAATGGTTTTGCATTAAATCACGCTAAAAGTTTGCAAATTTACCTTTTGTGTAAACCTCAGGGCAAAAACGACTTTCCAAAACATGTCGAAAGGAGAGTAGGCAGTTGCTGCTAGTGTGCTGTATCACCAAATCAATATATTTCCCAAATGCTTACCCCAATCTGAATATGCTTTCATTTAAACCTATTATGCCGAAAAAAACTCGTCTACCTCAACTGATTGGACGGGTCTATTTCAACTAGAAGGGATGTTAGGTTAGTTTTTTTTAATACTAAGTTTTATAGAAATTCCTGTTTTTTTAATGCAAACAGTAGAGAATGGGTCTACACCGTTTGCTGATTTCTCTTTTTTGGGCCGCTAGGCATTAATGGCTTAATTTTAGCTGGTAAGCGGATTATGTCATAACCGCAAGTGTAAGGCAATGCTTTTATGCTTCACTTCTTCTAAAGACATTTAAAGTATGCGAATTGCCTGGTTACTCATTATTTGCATATGCAAAGCTCTGTTTGTAGGAAATATGTTATCTGCATGATCTGCTCAATTTCAGAGATCTTAGGACCAAACAGCATCGTTTTAAACTGCTTAAAACTTTATATTTCATTAGGTATGTACGAATGCCCAGTTTGTATTTACTCTTAATGCCGAGCGCGGACTTACTCTAAATGTTCTGAGACCTTAACCTCTTACCATCTTAATCCTAAGATTTCAACAACCTCATTTTACTACTTGATGAGGTGCCTAGAATGCCATGAAGAACTGCAAACAGTGAAGACCATGATCAAACGGTCCCTTTAGGTAAGGATTAGTTTGAGTTTGGCAAACGTTGTATGCTCAGGCTTACTTGCTCGATTATTTAAGAGGAAATTGTCAAATTGTGTTCGCTGCCCTGCTTTCGCTTAAGAGTTAGCCCCTTTCTCAGAGGAGCAGTGGTGTGTAGAAGGCAAACAGGAAGTCCCATGTATCCATTGTAACAAATCGCAGAAAATCTACCAGTTGTATCCAACCTATCTAATGTGAACACAGTTAAAATACAGTCGACTCGCGTTATCTCGAACTCGCTTATCTCGAATAACCGCTTATCTCGAAACGAAAATCTGGTCCCTGATTTAACACAGAGATCTACCAACAAGCAACAAAATATTGTGGAAAAGAGGAGAAATTGCTCCTTAGGAGCAGTTTCTCCTCTTTTCCACAATATTTTCAAAATATCTCTATCTAGGAGTCAAATTAAAGATTCATTCTGTTAAAGGTGGTTGTTCGATTAATTGTTTTCCTTAGTTCCGCAAATCTGATATGTCGAAGTACGGATATCTCGAAGTCTTACAGTGTCCCCTGGATTTCGAGATAACGAGAGTCGACTGTATATTTATTTCATAACTTTCTTTTTGTGTTTCCTCAATGTACTCCATGCATTGTTTGCATTTTGATCACATATGCCGTAATACCACTCAATATTCGGACATACTCCTTGCCATACGTGTTCTTAAATTTTAACAAACTCGTTTCACTTCCGACTGGTGTGTCTAAAAGTGCTTGATGAGTGTCACACAGTGCAGACCCTGACGTCACCTTCTGTGGCGTTCCATGTGTGTCTACACTGGGAGAATCCTACTCTGGTTCATCCCTGTCTTAGGGTAAATATAGTGCACTAACCAATATTTGCTCATGATTCAATAGACCTGTTTTAGCTTAAATATTCGGACAGTTTAATTTCGTAACCCTTTTATGCTGAGAGGAATCTTTTACCTTAACTCTTTGTACCAGTCTCTTTTCCAAAAGTACCGCTGTGGTTAGTTTTTGTTTTTTACCATATTTTACAGAATTTTCTGTATTTAATGCAAACAGTGTAGACCCTGATCAAGCGCCGCGTTCTGCGGCGTCTGACCTGTGTCTTCTTTGTTTGGAAATGTCTGGATCGTCACCATTTTTAAATGTCCCTGAATTAGACACTAGGCATAAATGGGTTAACATTCTTGTCCTGAGTTTTGAACAACGGCTTGTTGTACCTGAAGGAACAGACCGCGGCGTCTAATCTGGGTCTTCACTGATTGGAAATGTCCCTTTTATTGCACACTAGGTATAAATGGATTAACATTCTTGTCCTAAGTTTTGAACATTGGGTCACTGTACCTGGAGCAGGTGGGGGAAGGGAAAATGGTACTTTTTTCTTCTTTTTGTGCATTAACTTTGCTTTTCTCTCCTCCTCTTCTATACAGTCTAACCTCAATGACTCGAACATTTTTGGGATTCTGGAACATTGGTCTAGATATGGGTAGTTAAAGCCATAGAGAGTTAACAATAGCGCCAGGTTAGGAGACAAATGGAATTGATATATGTATGTCGATTCGATCTTCTATAAAATAATGGTATGTTGAGTGTGCTCATTAGATTTCCCTCGATAAGGCGAATCTAATGAGTACACACAACATACATTTTCATGACAAAATAGGGAAAAAATCCTTAAATATCCCTAGATATTTGCTATCTTGCGCTGTATGAAGAATTTCCAAGGAACTCTAAAACGAATTTAAATTAGCCACGGTAAACGAGTCATCGGTGTTTGAGTCATGGAGGTTTTAAGGTATATTTCTTTCTGCTCCTCGTCTAGCTCTTCTGTCCCTTTTCTCTTGCCTCATGTTGTTTATTTCTGGGAGACGACCCAAATTGAAACAGAAGGATTGACGTGTCGGAATACAAGAATTAAAACAAACAAAACATGTCTATTTTTACCGCGGACGTATTTAAAAAAAACAAAACAAAACAAAAAAAAAAACAAAAAACAAAAAAAAAAAAACAAAAAAAAAAACTGCTGGGTGAGTGGAAAGCAGTGTAGACGTTTATTGCACACCGCGTTCTGTGGTATATCATCTGATTCTACTCTGCTTCGTTTCCTCAAGCCTACCTGTCCGACTTTGTGGAGTACATGTTAAATGCGGTAATGCACTTTGATTAATTTTATGTTCGACGACTTCTGATTGGCCGGAACCAGCTAGTGTGGCCCAGAAAACTTGATACTTCTATTGATTTTAGATTTTTTATGCCCATTTCTCTAACGGGTCATTCCTTTGAGAATCTATTTGTCTACTTTCCATGATTCATTCGAGCAGTCTGACGGAATTCATAACATTTCTGCCATGTCCATTTATCCGTACACTTGTAACAGGAAGCAGAAAAAAAGACCAGTAAATCGAGAATAGATTAAGGGGACTGAATTCATCTAATAAATATTCTTTTTACAATGGAGAAAACTTGCGTTTTTCGCTTGTTTTCCTGTGCACCAAACCCCTTCTTAACAGGGTCTACTCTAAAAGTAAAGAATTTGCTTTCCCCTGGGAGGAAATTCTTACCTTTTAAAGCAGACCCCTTTTCAGAAAGAGAATAAAACAGATCCGACAGATTTCCCTGAAAGTATATCTATTCTCCGTAAGTTTTTAACAAGGACCAAAATCTTACAAATGTTTGCAACATTTTTGTCAATTGTATAAGCATTAGTTAGATGAAATGAAACGAATCAATATTTGATCTGAAGTATCAGCCGTCCAGATATATATGGCGTGCAGTGAGAAACGGCTGAGACAGAATGAAATTCTTATCAAGTTAATGGGCTTGTATAAAACTAATTTAATACAGTCTCGAGTTCTTCTGTAGTTGATAATTATGCGATAACTACCTACATAAGTATCTCCAGCGTGTCTTTGAACTTTAATTAAATTAGAAAGTCGCAAATGAACGAATTTCCTACAAGTATGTTAAGTTCACTGCAAAATATATTACGGAAACACACCAATGGAAAAGTATACTTCTACTCTACAGCTATAAATAAAGCAATAGTTTAACCACTAAGATCACTATTTACTAATTTCGTCAAAAACACATTTTGTCGATATTCCCTGTATTATATAGCGAAAATACCATAGATTTCATAGCACACGGTAAGAGGGGTGTCAAGATTAAAGTTGTTTTATGTAGGTCTCAACAAATAAACATATGTCATAGTGTAAGGCGCTTCTTTTGTTTATGTCTCGACAAAAATATGTTCCACTTTGAGGCGTACCAACAACATGTGTTTTTGCCGAGAAGCAAGATAAACTTCATGTTTTTGTTGAACACAGCAAAGCTTATCAAGAACAATGGTTAAACTTTATACATATTTTATAAATGTGTTAATGTTATGAAGCTGACTGAATGAATGAATATCGAGGGTTGAGCGCAAGACTATGGTAACTCAAACATATTTTTGAAACCCTTGTTTAGGGGCAACTTGGACCCCTTTGTAAACAATGCAAATTTAGGTGCCAATGCTCATACGAGCAATGGCACCTAAATTTTCATTGTTTACAGAAAGAAATGTTGTAATCTTCATAACGCCTTCATGGTGAGGAGATTACGTTTGGGTAAAAACAATCATCTGACTTACGATAGTCTTGCGCTCAACCCTCGATATGTTCACCCCCATTCTTAACATTCTTAATTCTCTTTGATGAGTAAACATTTTGCAGCGTTTTCATAAGCACACACGTCAACCCTGTCAAACAGCACTTTTAGCAATATTCTGCGATGGAGTTTAATGGCTTAATTTCGCTCTCCTAGTTAGCGAACGCAAAATAGTTTAAATGCCATGGAGATTTATTGATCCAAACCTACACTCTGTTGAGCTTGAACTTTTAAATTGCTTTAAAAATCCAATAAAGTATTTTGAAATTCCCAAGCGACCTTTCCAAGTGTCTTCGCAGCGCTATTAATGAAATTATTATTTGATCAGTCAAAGGATATAACCATAATAGAATAAGCATGCTACAACCATCTCATATGTAATATCTGCAGTTCTTTTACGGATCATGCTTGCAGATGTGAGCTGCATGGAGATAGACCAAACTTACCTTAAGTATTCGGATACCTCAACTCCTTACCATATTTGTTCTAAAATTTGAACAAGCACATTTATCACTCGATGTTGTGTCTAAAATTGCTGGATGAGTGGCAAACATTGCCTTGATGAGACACCGCGGTCTGTGGCGTCTCATCTGATCTACACTGTTAGCTCAGGTCTGTCTCTCCGAATACATTCTGTTGCTTGCCGACATCCGCACTTCACCATCTGACTTTCAGCTTTTGAGGTTCAGTGCTTCTTTACTAAGACAAATTCCGAAATGTGCTCACCTGGTATACTAACAGGCAAGTATTTGACCTTGACGCTCTATGGGCAAATTCAGAAGACGACTAATTGTTGCTAGTTTTCTTATATTCAGATAATAGGCTTTGACATTTAATGCAAGGAGACGATTCGCATGAATGAAATATGAAAACCTACGATTTTGGAAAAAAAAAAAAAAAAAAAAAAAAAAAAAAAAAATCAAAATGTCGTTCTCCGAAATTTTACCCAGCATGCTAAGCGTTAATCTCACGGGACATCGGATCTAGTTGTGTACGAATATAGTTCTAGAAGCAGTAGTTACAAACTTTTCCTGTAGTTTCATCTTTTATGGAATTCCAGATGTGCTAAAAAACGAGAGACATTTGAAAGTAGTAGTGGTCATGGTACCCAAGCCGTAATCCAAACTCATAAATCCATAAACGAATGACGTATCACAATGTTCAGACCCAACAGACATAGACCCCAGAATAAAGGGTGTAATCATGCGTCCGCGGATAGTAAGCATTACTTGGTAAGCAAGCTTCGCCCACTATGCCCATAGGCCTGAACGAAGCAGCTGTAGGTAGAAGAGTATGTCCGGGATTTCGGAAGTCTACTTATGGCTCGTCACTGGCAAAAACATCAGAAACAATTCTGGAAACTGACACATTGTATGGATTGACCAGATCATGATGTCTCCCATAGAACTTCTTGTTGTGCTATCAGTTTGGTATTTTGATACCCATGGCTCAACAACCTTGTAGTGAGCACTTTCCCACGCTCCATTAAGCCCAGATTATTTGAACAGGCTCTGGCATGACGGATTTAATGTGAAACGTAATGGCCGTATGCGGGTGCAGAAGGGATATTACTGCTCAGGAATGGAAAGTTAGCAATGGGAAAATTGTCGTAAAGCCTAGAATTAAGCTTTCCATTGTCAATGTAGAGATAACAATCCAAGTGTGAGGAGTAATCTGCAGTCTCTGTTGTTTCCTTTATTTCAAGTTCACGTGGATAGATGAATTCCAAATACTCTGCAAATTTTATGTTTTTCAGAGACAGTACATCATCTATATATCTGTAGGTGAAACTGAATTGTTGTGCAAGGTGTTTCTTGCCTGCTTTTAGGAGACTTTGTACAAACTCTGCCTCATACGAGTATAAAAACAAGTCGGCAAGCAACGGTGCACTGTTAGTACCCATCGGTATGTCGATGTTTTGCTCAAAACCCGTTCGCCGAACTTTACAAAAATGTTGTCGATTAGATATTCCAGCATCTTTATGACATCTACATCTGAGCTTTTTTGTGGTGCACCAGAGTGATCCCGAACGAAGTATGTGGCTTTGTAGCCAAAGACAACATACTGAAAGCGACGGTTACCATTCTTATAGAAGAAACACTGGTTGATAATTTCTTTTAATTTAGATTTCAATTTATCATGAGGAATAGTTGTGTAAAGAGAAACCGAAAGACTTTATACTGTTGACGGAATGAAGAGATTGTGCCATTAGGTTTTCTAAACGCTCTTTGGAGTTTATCAGGATCCACATCTGATTAACACCACTCCTGGCATATGCAGTGTCACAATACTTCTGAAGGCCTTCTTTAACTGCGGTTAGGATCCGTGTTAGAATCTGAGAAAGAGGCTTGGTTGAGCACTTAGCCGAACCCACAATATATCTCTGCTTGTACGGATTCTTGTGAAGTTTAGGGCTCCAGTACAATTTGGGAAGGTCAATGTCTTCCTCTGGGAGGGAAATTCCGAATGTCAGCATCACCAAATGGTGGTTTTGAAGAATTCGTCCTTGGACATAGCAGTAAGATTACATGTATGGTTCCCAGTCATGGTACTCATACCAAGCTCGCCATTAAGCAGTTTATATCGTGTGTTTTGCAAATAAAGATGCCAAAAAGTAGTATTCTTAGCCAACGATGACTTTCTTTTATTATATATATGTCACTTACCTCGAAAACCTGGAAATTTCTTATCTCGTTTTGTTTATTACTACTACTACTACTACTACTACTAAGACTAAAACTATTATGATAAACGCACTGTGGAATGACCGATTATAAGAGCGCGCTTTATATACTGTTTCCGAGCTTTATATACTGTATCGGACAAACATCTTCAGCACGGGTAAATTTTAACCCTAACATCCCCGAGTTTCTGTAGTGGACTCTTCCATCTTTGAGTTTTGACATGTCCATTCTTGCAAATAAAGGTTCAGTCTAAAATGAAAATACATAATGGCAAACACAGTAGATCCTGATGAGACGACTTATTATGTGCCGCTCATTTGGATCTATACTGTTTGCATAGGTATCTTAATTTGGTCTGCTGGATTGAAAGGGTTAAACCAGTTTTACTCGCGCGAAACCTCGAATCGATGCCATTAGTTCGACTGAAAACAAATGGTTCCTATTTGTATCAATTTTAAAACGGCAATATCAAAACCCACAAGCTAACAATATTAAAAGTAATTAAGAAGAAATATAAAGAAATACCAAAGAATGAAGAATAAGACAATAGAGACTTTAAATCATTCTAAGTGCCGAGTGGCGACCGTAAAACCTCTCCCCGTGCTTCACCTTATTGCAGATTATATTTTTATTTCCTTTTGGATCACTTAGCCCATTTTGATTCATCAAGAAAACATACCTATATAATTTTGACCCCCTTAAACCCCACTTTTATACTGTAAAACTGGGGTTTACAGGGGTATACATTAGTTTTCTTATTTCTGCTCAAAAACATAGATTGTGGGTACTCGTTAGAATCGCCTCGGTGAGGCGGTTCTTACGAGTACCCACAATCTACGTTTTGATCAGAAATATGAAAAATATATCAGAATTTTTATCTGAAAATTTTCAGTTTTTGGTGGTAAAATTTTCAGTATATTTGAATAGGCGTGTTTTCGTAATGACTTTAAAAATCGAAAACGCGTAAACGGGATGGGGGAGGGGGAGGGGGAGGGGGAGGGGGAGGAGGCGTATGCAGCTTGCAAACTACATTGCTGCATATAAAGAGACTAGATTAAACCAACTCTTCGATTTCCATTCCGTCGTATGTTCTTTGTTTCCCTTTGTTCCCTAAGGCAACCATTTGGATTTTTATACTGCATGTATAGAATCTTAAGTGTTTACTAAATAAATTAACTGCATTTTCGATATTCTATAACGGAAATGGCATAACATACTTACCTTAAGATTAGCAAGATAAACCAGATTAATGTTTTACTCATTTTTTCTACGAGAGCATATGTTCCGGGGCGCTTCTAGTAAATATCCACAACTTATGTTTCCGTAAAGAAATATGAGTGTATTACGGTTAAAAACTTCTCTTGTCTATAGCGATGGCCTTGAAGGATACATTTCGCATAGGTGTGATGCTGTAATGGGACATCCGTGCAAACTGTACATGGTATTTTCTGTTCATCGATATATCCTGCTAACTGTGTTAGAATATCCTTAGACTCCATAATTGCCTGCTGATTGAACATGGGCCATTTTCTTGCTTTGCACATAATTGCCTGCTGATAAAACATGGGCCATTTTCTTGTTTTGCACATAATTGCCTGCTGATTGAATATGGGCCATTTTCTTGCTTTGCACATAATTGCCTGCTGATGGAACATGGGCCATTTTTTGCTGTGCACATAATTGCCTGCTGATTGAATATAGGCCATTGTCTTGCTTTGCACATAATTGCCTGCTGATGGAACATGGGCCATTTTCTTGCTTTGCACATAATTACCTGCTGATGGAACATGGGCCATTTTCTTTCTTTGCACATAATTGCCTGCTGATGGAACATGGGCCATTTTCTTGCTTTGCACATAATTGCCTGCTGATGGAACATTTCTTGCTTTGCACATAATTACCTGCTTATGGAACATGGGCCATTTTCTTGCTTTGCACATAATTACCTGCTGATGAAACACGGACCATTTTCTTGCTTTGCACATAATTGCCTACTGGTGGAACATGGGATATTTTCTTGCTTTGCACATAATTGCCTGCTGATTGAACATGGGCAATTTTCTTGGTTTACACATAATTGCCTGCTGATGGAACATTGGCCATTTTCTTGCCTTGCACATAATTACCTGCTGATGAAACATGGGCCATTTTCTTTCTTTACACATAATTGCCTGCTGATGGAACATAGGCCATTTTCTTGCTTTGCACATAATTGCCTGCAAATTGAACATGGGCCATTTTCTTGCTTTGCACATAATTACCTGCTGATGGAACATTGGCCATTTTCTTGCCTTGCACATAATTGCCTGTTGATTGAACATGGGCCATTTTCTTGCTTTGCACATAATTGCCTGCTGATGGAACATGGGCCATTTTCTTGCTTTGCACATAATTGCCTGCTGATGGAACCTGGACCATTTTCTTGCTTTGCACATAATTACCTGCTGATGAAACACGGGCCCTTTTCTTGCTTTGCACATAATTGCCTACTGATGGAACATGGGATATTTTCTTGCTTTGCACATAATTGCCTGCTGATTGAACATGGGCAATTTTCTTGGTTTACATATAATTGCCTGCTGATGGAACATGAGCAATTTTCTTGCTTTGCACATAATTGCCTGCTGATAGAACATGGGCCATTTTCTTGCTTTGCACATAATTGCCTGCTGATGGAACATCGGCAATTTTCTTGCTTTGCACATAATTGCCTGCTGATGAATCATGGGCCATTTTCTTGCTTTGCGCATCGTTGTATTTGACCTGAATATTTCCAATTAATTGGTAAATGTATCGCCTGTTTTGATAAGGTAGACAACTTGTTACATTATTTCGCATCAAATCTAAAAAATTGTGCTAATAGCTAAGCATTGGATTTGTGTTGTGAGAAGACGGAATCCGTTGTTTTTGCAAATGTATTCTGTCGCTGCACTGATACTGTTACCGACCCAGGCTTCTGCTGTTCGCAAACGAGTTAATCCATAACGCTTAGCACTCTGGAAAAAACAGACGATATATTGAAATATTTTTCTTATTTTGTACAGAAAACAGATTATGACACTTCCTGCAAACTGTCTCCAATGGGGACAGTTTGCATGAAATGCCTAGTCCTGTTTTCTGGGAAAAATAAGAAACATATCATCAAATTGTCATCTGCTGAATGAACTCAGAGAATGGTAAGGGTTAAGTAACAACAGCAACATACTGCATTCTAAAACATTCAATTTTCGAGAAAATAAAGCTTAATTTTTCGTGTAAATTCACATGAAATTACAAACCTGGGCCCAGTTGTTCAAAGCTAACGACGTCGTTAGTTAACGATTCGTTAAAATTTACATCAAGTGATACGCAAATATGCTGAAATGTTTTGCTGAAAAAATGTGAGTAGCTTTTGCATTGCAAAAGCTACTCACATTTTTTCAGCAAAAAATATCAGAATATTGTATATTGAATCCGCTAAAACAGTTAACGAAATGATCCTTAACGAGCTCGTTAAGCTAACGACGCTTTGAACAACTGGGCCCTGATGTTCTCGGAAAAATGACAAAAATATGTGTAAATAAATAGAATGTCGTCTGCTAACATTTACATGACATGCGCATGGTTTAAAGTCCCTATTGCCTTGTTCTCCATTATCTGGGATTGGCATTCTGTCATTACCGATTCAAAACACACAGCGATGTAGCCATGTCGTAAATGGAAAAGCAATGAAGCGGTTTTATCATCCACGCAAACTTTTTTACTCACGCTTTATCAGTGCATTTGACTGATATTAACAAAGAAAAGAAAGTAATCAAGATAATCTTAAATTTAAACATATCTGTCTGACTTTCTCTCCAGCAGTTTGATACAATACTAGTATAAAGATTGCTGGTGTAACGAAGTAAAGTGACCGCCATAGACTAAAGACCCCCTGACATTATTCTTTAAAGAATAGTTACCCCTCCCTACCCACCCCCGCCGGTCATAACTTATTGACCCCGGTCATAATATTATGGCCCCAGGCGGAGTAAAATTACACCTCGCGAAGAACTGTGACCCCCATAGCATAACGACACCCGATCATTACAAAGTGAACTTGGGGCATAATATCTTTTACTTCGAGTGAGGGCGTTGAGGGGTGGGTGGAGGGGGGGGGGGGGTCTCATAATATTATGACCGTGGAGGCGGGGGGGGGGGGGGGGTCAGAAAATTATGAACGGGGCTCACTATTCTTTAAAAAAAGAATGACCAAGGTCGTCATAATATTCTATGTGGGTCACTTAACTTTACTTCATGAAATTTTTAAGCCCTTTTACTGCTGCGTCAACACCTGCAGCAGAAACAACAACATCAAGTATTAGCAATAATGACACTTGCAGAAATTAATAGCCAGTTAGTGATCGATTAGATGGTGGTCAATATTTTATAGATATCATCGAAGGAGTGGGGTCATTATTTTTAAACGGGAGTCAGTAGTTTATATAATAGGGATAATTTACATAGAAGAATGACCGGGGAGAGGGGAAGGGTCGTTATTCTATGGGAGTCACTTTACTTCATTACACCGGCACATCAATCATCGAGAATAAGATGCAACCGCAGCCTTGCGTTATTTGTGAACATAAAAATCTGGATCAGCAACAGGATCCATAGCCTGTTTTAGTTTCTCAATTTACACAAACTAGTGGCTGTATCTCATTACAAAATATGCTTATTCAAATATAATGAAAATTTTACAACCACAAAAGAAAAATTTTCACATAACAAGTTCTGATATTTTTCAGATTTCCGCTCAAAACATAGATTGTAGGTACTCGTAACCCAGTTAGCATCTTTATAAATCTACAGCGGTCCGTTATCGGCCCGTCAGCTACCCTGACGGGCCGATAACGGCCCGCTATAGATTTCTGTAGAATGCTTACTGGGAAGAACCGCCTCGGCAAGGCGGTTCTAACAAGTACCCACAATCTATGTTTTTAGCAAAATAAGAAAAATAATGTATATCCCTGTAAACCTTAGTTTTACTGTATAAAAGTGGGGTTTAAATTATATAGACGTGTTTTCGTCATTCGCCAATAACAAAATCACATCCAATAAGTCTGCAACTCTAAAACTGCCCACCCGAAATAGTTTGGAGATTTTCTGACTGTTTCCAGGAAACTATGAAAAAATAAAAGTTATATTACAAATATTTGTTTCTTTTGTTTATAAGTGGTACAGTTATTGAAAACCGAATCGCTTTCGCGCAAGACCCTAAAATGCATGTACAAAAACGGTGAATTAGGCTTGAACTATAGCTATCTCTGCCAAGGGGTCTGCTTTAAAAAGAAAAAAAAATCCATCCCATTTGGAAGCTGATCCTTTCCGTTTAGAGTAGAAACCTTCTCTGAAGCGTTTTGCCCCGTTTTGTTTTTCTATCCAGTATCGGAGAATTTTAGTCTGTAACTGAAAACATGCTCCAACTTAGGAGTACTCGCGCACTGGCCAATCAGGGACATCGTTATTATTATCCATCACTTCCAGCTGCAGGGGTTTGCTTTATCACTGAGCATACTAGGTAAACACATCCAGAAGACGACACTTCGAAATATTTCCAGGTTTCCCCAAGAAAATAGGCTTTCACATTTCATGCAAACTGAGGGAATTGTTATGATAATTACTGTGCATTACGAAAACAGCCTATTAAAATATATAGAAAATTTCAACTCCAAAAACTGAAAATGTTCAGATAAAAAAAAATCTGATATTTTTCATATTTCTGTCAAAACATAGATTGTGGGTACTCGTTAGAACCTCCTCGGCAAGGCGGTTCTAACGTGTAGCCACAATCTATGTGTTTTGAGCAGAAAAAAATGTATACCCCTGTAAACTCCAGTTTTACTATATAAAAGTGGGGTTTAAGGGGGTCAAAAATATATAGGTATGTTTTCGTGATGGTACGGATATTCAACCATATCCGATTCTTAGTATTAACCCGCTTTTCACCTTATCTGGGGAATGGCATTAAGACCGCTCTCACAATCAGCCACCAAACTGATATATTGCCAATGCTTCTTAGGAAGTGGGCTTGGCATTCTATGCGTATGATCTATGGCATTGTCAATCCCTATTTTCTGAGAAAAATTGAAAAAAAAAAAAAAAAAAAAAAAAAAAATAAAAAATAAAAAAATAAAAAATAAAAAAATAAAATAAAAAATAAAAAAATAAAATAAATAAATAAATAAAAATGCTGTCTGCTGAAATTTTCTACCACGTAGGTTAAGAGTTAATTGGAAACATTAGGACCTACTGTGAATATGAATCGCAGTTGATCATACGTTGTTGTCGTGATCTCAATTACCTATTTGTCATGTTTAATATCTCCTTAACTTACAAGATTAATATATACATTTGCGTGGTGGTATCTAGTATGATATTTGTGTTTTCATTGCGGTAATAGCTGATTTGGCTCTGTAATATGACGTTGGCGCCAACAAAATACAAAACAAATATCATCACTATAGAGGAAAATAAATTGAAAAATAATCTGCTTAAATGGCGATTCGGTATCGGATCAGTATGCTTTGTTGAGTTTATGTTGATTAGAATACATTTTATAAACCCTTTCTTCAAAATATTTATCTTACCAATCGTCTTAGTACATAGACGTTGAATTAAATGTTTCAGTAACATTGATTTGGGTTTCTGGAGAAAGAGTCAACGTGAAGTCTCTCTCGTAATAAAACAGAAACAGTTCAGCAAGAAGTAGTCATACCTAGTACCCATCGGATTGCCCACAATTGACCCGTGTTATCTGGTATCAAATCTAAACTCTTAAGTTTTGACAAAACCACGGTACATTTGATCCATTGGAATAAACAACGCCTATTTTTTATCAAACTTTAAGTAAAAATAAGCTACCCTTTCGAAAGTACCTTCAATAAGATCAGTTTGTGTAGATTTATGTCGGTAGAATAAATTGTATAAAAATATGTCGATAAAAATACATATTAAATACTCTGAATAGGTTTATTAGTTTTTCGCAAATAAGGCGTGATTCAATGTTTTTCAAGTAACGTGGTACAGCAGAAATCACAGATTATCTCCAAATATACTAGCCATGTCGATAAATTCGATTCTTTTATTAACGTCTAATGTGATTAATTTCAGATCAATGTATGGGCGAAAATAATATTGATTAACAGTGTATGACAAAAACCGCATCAAAAAAATGATGTATTATTGTTGAATTTCGAAGAAATCGAAAAAGATGTTAAACCCGAGAGCATAGTATGAGTCTAGATTGTTTAAATAGTTTGTTAAAAATCCGAACGTGTCATATAAACCCGGGTTTTACGAATACATTGCAGTTCACTCGTGAGGATGCGACCGTGTTTTACAAATGCCAAGAAAGAGATAACGATTCAAAATGTGACAGTTTCGAAATATTGTATTGGTAATATATGTTGTTAAAACCCAGTGGAAATAGGGTTTTTAATGCTATTATCAATGATCAATCCTGTTCATGTCTTTAATTGATTTTAAATCTAGCTGTAACTTTTTATCATAAACAATTTTCTCTACTGGTTGAATCTTTAGGTGAGTGACCAGTACGTCATTTGAATTGACGATAAATATCAGTAGCATAGCCAGAACTGGATCATTTTTACGCACATCCCAGTAAAATCTTGAAAACATCCCCCTGGTATCGCCTCCAAAATAGGGGCTACTCTTAAAGTAAAAAATTTGCTTCCACAGGACACAAATTCTTTCCTTTAAGAGTAGTCCTAATTTTGAAAGCGACAAATTTTTTATTTAAGAGCAACCCTTTGGTAAAAATGCAAGTTTTTATGTAAATTTAGGTTTCTTTATTGCAAATATTTTTCTTACGCACGTTACGCACATGCGTAATGTGCGTAATTAGCGCTACGCCTATGAATATATCAAATTCATTTGAACCGCAGTTTGAGGAAACATTACGCATCACGAAAACATACCTATATAATAATGACCCCCTTAAACCCCACTTTTATATAGTAAAACTGGGGTTTACAGGGGTATACTTTATTTTTCTTATTTCTGCTCAAAACATAGATTGTGGGTACTCGTTAGAACCGCATCGCCAAGGCGGTTCTAATGAGTACCACAATCTGTGTTTTGAGCAGAAATATGAAAAACACCAGAGTTTTTTGTCTGAAAATGTTCAGTTTTGAGAGGTGAAATTTTCTATATATATGAATAGGCGTGTTTTCGTAATGGTCTGACATGTGTACCCAAAGAAGACTCTATTCTCTCTGCGCATCCGCGCAGTTTAGCCAGAGTCCTTGTTCGCATATAAAGGCTTTACATCTTTGGTTATCCCAATGCGCCCAGTGAATATTCTACTCAGACTATTCGAATGCGCAGGCTGATCTAAATATTGTCTATGCGTTTCTGGCGTTGCGGCTTACTTGGTATTTTTCCTTCTACGGAAGTGTTTACGTAAGTGTTTTGGGTTCAGGTATTTAAGCTGCGAACACGCCCCATAAAACTTAGTAAACATCGCGACAACTGTATAAACATTCGAAATGTGTCCATCGTTAAATTTGTCACTTTTGCTGTAAAACGCTTACTCCTAAAGAATTTCTTATTAACAACAGCCTCCAGTTAGAGGGAGGGCAATATTCCCATCTCGGAGGTATTTCTCTACATGCCCACTAAGTGACTAATTATCTTTCATTATTAAAATAAAACAAACAAAAACAGTTTCTTCTGTTGCGGATCTTCTTTGTTTATGCGTCTGTGGCTTCATGTGTAGCGTTTGTGTTGTCCTTATTTGTTCCTGGTCTCTCCTTCTTTTGTGCCTCGGGAGGGCTGTGCTTCGTGATTGTGGTGTTCCCGGGGTGTCTTTACTTGTGTTTTTGCAATTAAAGTTTCACATGGTTATGTAATAATTCAGGGCCCAGTTGTTCAAATCTAACGATGCCGTTAGTTAACGTATCGTTAAAACTTTGATCATTAAATATGCCATATACACTAATATTTTTTGCTGCAAAAATGTGAGTAGCTTTTGCATTTGCAAAGGCTTCTCACATTTTTTTCAGCAGAAATACCTGTGAATTAGATATTGTACTTACTAGAACAGTTACCATTTTGACCACTAACGAGCTCGTTAAGCTAACGATGCTTTGAACAACAGGGCCCAGGATCACAAAATGGTAGAAAAAGAACCTGTTATATAAATACGATATGTGTGGAAGTTGATCAATGTGCATATTTCCAAAGGCAGTCTTTTTTGACGTTTGTTTTTAAACATTACCTCTCTATTGGCGAATTCAGGACACGACAAACTGATGAAATGTGCTTAGTTTTCCAAGAAAATAGTAGTTGATGTTTCATGCAAATTGTTTGCTTAGGGGTATTTTTGCTTGACATTTTAAACATATTGTTTTGGAAAAGTAAGAAAAATAATTCAATATATCGTATACAGTCGACTGTCATTATCTCGACCTCGCTTATCTCGAATTACCGCTTATCTCGAAGTGAAAATATGGTCCCTGTTTAAACATGAAACTCTAACAACAGGTAACAAAATATTGTGGAAAAGAGGAGAAATTTCTCCTCTTTTCCACAATATTTTCAACATATCTCTCTCCAGGAGTCAAATTACGTATACATTTGTGAAATGTGGTTGTTCGATTAATTTTTCCTCAATTCTGCAAACTGATATGTCGAGGTACGGATATCTCGAAGTATTTCAGACAGTCCCTTGGAATTCGAGATAACGAGAGTCGACTGTATTTAAAAGTTTATCCAACATGCTCAGCCTTAAGCTCTGCAATACTACTAATACATAGTTTATCAAAGAGCGTAGAATTGTGCGAAAGTTGATCATGTAGTCTATTAAACCATGACCATTCTATAGGCCAACAAAGCAGACGACAAACTGATGCTATATTTTTTTTCTAGAAATTCTACGCACGATATGCAAGTTCGTACGTTTCGATGGTTGGAATTTTAATTTCTGTTTATCAATAGCGCAGCTTGTCAGGAAGTTCCCATTTACGTTTTATTTCGCTTTGCGTCTTCAAGAAAAATCCATTTAACCCGGCCATTGATCTCCAATAAGTATTATTATTTGAATAGATCTAATAATGCATCTTTACTCAAGGCGTCAAAAGATTAGCAATTGCCTCCTGTACTAAGAATAACATTTCTTGGATAACAGATAGCATCATCGTAGGGTCAACGCCTTATAGTTTCTGTTTTTGTTCTCGTCTTTATTTTTGTACCAAATTAAAGGTGATATTGTCACTACGCAAAATCGGTTGTAAACAATTGATAGTCTTGTTATTGATATTCTAATCCGTTTTTCTTCATGTCAGTATCTATATTTAGTTTGTGCTAGGAGACTCAGTTTTATTAAGTCTCTTGATATGCAGCAATGTAGATTGCAAAACTGCATATGCCACTAGCACTGGCTTAAGCGGAATTTCGATTTTTAGAGTAATTAGAATAGGTTCAATGATCCCAATCGTAATAAAAATATATTTGTATTATAAATTTTATTTTCTCTGAAAAAAGAAATAATAATAACAAAATCAATTTTAGAATGTAATCAATTTTAGAATGTCATCTGCAACGAGTTTTCTCAGTGCTTTAAGGTTAAAAGAGTGTCGTCGGGGCATATGTGAATAATAAACATCCTGATCAATCAGTGAATGCCACACAATCTGACAAGGGTCTTTGCCATACACCAATATAATGTTCGCGATCCAGTGGTTCAACGCATGCGCAGGCAATATGATCATTCGCTGCAAGCATATGTCCCGAAGGCACATTTTCACATGGCGCGGACGGGGTATTAAAAAATATGTATCCAACGTTGCCTCTAAATTATTTCCGTTCTAGCAGTGGTGAACAATGCTTTGTTGAGCAATTACCATCAAACGGATGCAAACTCAGGATATCTGTTAGACATGAGTTGCCGTCTCTGTAGGCGAGGGCGGGGTCAAATACTCGTAAATGTTGCAAAACCCATGCTTTGATCGTACCAGGAATGGTAACAAACCTTTACAGAAAAAAAAGCATTTCGTTTGCATTAAACGGTTGTCATTGAAATAAGATTAAATATTTTAGCAATACGAGTTCGAACTTGTGTCTTGAAATTTTGGAATTAGCCTGCTTTCTAACGTATTAAAAGAAGGTAAATGTTATTAGTTGAGCTACATAATTTCTGTCTAATTGATAACTACAAAAAATAGCGTGCTATAAAAGTTTTATTTTTATCGTTAGCTTGGCAGCTAAAGTATCACAATGAGGCAAAGACATAATAATAATAATAATAATAATAATAAAAAAAACAGACTTACTCAAAGCAAATTATTTGACTTAAAGCTGGGTATTTACTGCTTCTTATGAATGTAAATACCTCACCAACTTTCTAATTGTATAACTCAAGTTATCAATGTTTACTGGATACTATGGCAACAAAGTATCATACCATAGTTAAAATTTCAAAACACATCATGAAAAAATGCCTATATAATTTTGACCCCCTTAAACCCCACTATTATGTAGTAAAACTGGGGTTTACAGGAGTATACTTTATTTTTCTTATTTCTGCTAAAAAACATAGATTGTTGGTACTCGTTAGAACCGCCTCGCGGAGGCGGTTCTAGCGAGTACCCACAATCTATGTTTTGAGCAGAAATATGAAAAATATCAGAATTTTTTATCGGAAAATTTTCCTTTTTTGGTTGTAAAATTTTCCGTATATTTGAATGGGCGTGTTATCGTAATGAAAAACAAATAAAATATACGTAAAATTATTCAAACAAAGATTAAACTCGAGGCCTGGTTCTAAGTAGTTGCGGTCATGGTACCTAAGCATGGTATCTAATGGGTGTAAAAATGCGCCATCAGGATCTACTCTAGAATTACACATGAACTAAAATATTAAATGATTTTAAATGTTTTATTTCAGCAGTTGCCATGTTGAGCGTGAGAACACCACGATCGGCGTTTTATGTCAACCGCAGAATAGTCACATGTCCTGTATACATAATCCTGATACTGTGAATATTGTTCTTGTACGTACTCCGTGATGGTAAAGCATTACGTACAGTTTTTTATTATCATCTTTATCACATTCTAGACTCTTATTCATTTCTCCGTATATTTGCTTGTCTGTTTAGTTTTCATAATTTCATTCTCGTTTCCTTGATGGTGTGTAATTAAGCCAACACAAAGTCACATAAATTGTCCTTCCTTGTAACAAATGGCGGAAAAACTATCCGGGCTGCATTCAATAAAGCATAACAAGTGCGAAAGTTTTTTTATTATCATCTTTATCACATTCTAGACTCTTATTCATTTCTCCGTATATTTACTTGTCTGTTTAGGTTTCGTAATTTCATTCTCGTTTCCTTGATGGCCAACACAAAGTTACATAAATTGTCCTCCCTTATAACAAATGGCGGAAAATCTATCCGGGCTGCATTCAATAAAGCAGAACAGGCGCGAAAGTTTTTCGTAACTTGGGCCCAGTTGTTCAAAGCATCGTTACCTTAAAAGGGCTCGTTACATGTAGTGGTCAAAATGTTAACTGTTCTAGTAGGTACAATATCTAATTCACAGGTGTTTTTGCTGAAAAAAATGTGAATGCAAAAGCTACTCACACTTTTCTCAGCAAAAATGTTAGCGTATATGCCAATTTTAATGATCAAAGTTTTAACGATACGTTAACTAAAGACATCGTTAGTTTTGAATAACTGGGCCCTGTTCTGTATTTTCTGGAAAGTTATTGGTAACCTGTCTCAGCTGACTTCAAACTTAAAGAGTAGCCGTTGTTCATTTGGCGAAATTTTATGTTAGATCGAGTAAATTAGATCAATAACTATTAATATTACAGGGGATCGAATACATACATTAAAAGGAGTAAACAGCTCTATATTTTGTTATTAACATGCATACGTAAATTTTATTCGTATAGACTGCATATTTTGGTTGCGACTGAATAGTTCACTAATATTCCCTATTATTCGCCGAAAACTATCACTGTTGAACGGAAATCCTGGACTTAACCCTGGGATAAAAATTCTTATCCTACCCAAGGATTTATGAGAGAATTCTCACTTGTTTGATATGCACTGGCTGTAACGGACGTCACGTACGTCATCGTTAAGGTTTACGACACTGAACGTAATGACGTCATTAAACGCCACACTAATGTCATCCAATATTGCGGACATCAGCAACCGAAGTTACTGCATCATTACGAAAACACGCCTATTCAAATATAGAGAAAATTTCACCTAAAAAAACTGAAAACTTTCAGATAAAAACTCTGATATTTTTTCACATTTCTGCTCAAAACATAGATTGTGGGTACTCGTTAGAACCGCCTCGGTAAGGCGGTTCTAACGCGTACCACAATATATGCTTTTGAGCAGAAATAAGAAAAATAATTTATACCCCTGTAAACCACAGATTTACTATATAAAAGTGGGGTTTAAGGGGGTCAAAATTATATAGGTATGTTTTTGTAATGTATTTAAAAAAATCTACATTCAGAAATGAAAGGTGTGTAAGAAAAAGAATATAACAAGGCTGTGTGGGGTAGATAGAAAAAATCCGTCCCTCGCGATTACTGTCTGGCATCACTCGGCAAGTCTCGTAATGCCAGACAGTGATCCTCGCTACGGATTTTTCTATCTAGCCCTCACACCAATGATAGATCCTTATAATATAGGTCGTGAGTGTTCGCGAGCGGTGTGATTTATTGAAGGGTGTGTCTATTCCTCTAAAGTTCAAATAAAAACCACCATAACTGGTGTCGGAAATTCACAGAAACCTTCAAAGGGTTCTCTAAATTTCCGATACCGGTTGTGGTACCGGCATTTACGGGGTTGAGACTATTCAATTAATGTAACAAAAAAGGCAATCCATAAAGTGAGTGCTGATTGCTGTTGGTCCTAGCGTGTGTCAGGTACCGCGGCTGAACTGTAACCACTAATTGCATTGCCACATAGGCATACATAACCTTTATAAGGAATTAGTATTGCTTCCCAGAGGCATTACGTAATAATTACTGGCTTGAGACGACAAATCACCTTGATAGAATATTTATTACTTCCATAAAAGAGTTAATTCTGTTAAGCCTTCTCGTCAATTTCCACCAACCTATTGCTTCTGGATGTAATTTGTAGGGCTTAAGACATGCTAAAGCAATAGTTCTCCTAATCTCGGCGTGTTAGTGCACTTATTATGACCGTTTTTCTACAGATAAACTCACCATCTCTGGGCACATAATTTCTACCAATTAAAGGCACTAGAAAGACCATGGAGACAATATTTGACTTCATATGAAACTTTCCTGCACATCAAGTTCATTCTGAAAGAGGACCGCTTTTAACCCATTTATGCCTAGCGTCCTATAAGTGGGACATTTGCAAACAGTGTAGACTCAGATCAGAACGCGGCGTCTGATCAGGGTCTACACCGTTTGCATTAAGTACAAGAATTTCTATAAAAGATGGTATTAGTTAAATTAATCAGACATCCCTTCACTTAGATTTGGACTGGTCCAAAGAATTACGGTAGATTCCACTCGGCATAAATGGGTTAAAAAGAAAATCAAATGCTCCCAATGGGCCATTTTGTTTACTTTTAGAGTAAACCCATTTTCAGAAAGTTGGCAAAACCAACTTTAACAGAGTTTCCTTCTATGAAAATGAATTGATTCCTCTTAACCCTTCTCTTGCTAAACAAGACATGCCCTGTCTTAGCAAACAGTCTAGATCCAGATCAGTTGGCTTCTAAAGAAGCCAACTGATCTGGATCTGCACTGTTTGTCATTAAATATGTGGATTTCTATCAAAAAACCCGGATCATGTAATCTGATCGGCTGGAAATTAGAAGTGGACGTGGCATCTTAATTTATTTAGCATTACAAGGGTTAATGCCAGGTTATCATCATTGGACTCTTCCGTCGGATAGGTCGGACGAATATATATATCACTTAACGCGTCTATATAGAAAATGTCTTCATTGCTTTTGAATTTATAAATTGCTATACTATCATAAAAACAACACAGATCCTGAAGTGACCGCCGTACGTATATTCTAGCAATGTATTGTCATCTGATGTGTAAGCAGTTTTACTTAAGACATATCAACTTGTGATTCTTTTTCCAAGGCGATAATATCATATACAACTTGGTTAAGTCCTTAGCTGTTTATTCACAAACTGTCCTCGGTAAATGAAAAGCTTTTTAATCACATTTCACATGGCTGCTATACTATTGATCAAAATGGCTCCCAAAGTCCAGGATATCTTCATACGATTGGAAGTAAACATTAAGGCCATTTTGTTCATTAATGTTACGGCCATGACTGGACACATGTTTCGATTTACACTGTGGAAAGAGGGAGTCATCTCCGAAATATTGATGAATTAACAGCTAAGAACTGTGCCAAGTATAATAAATATATCGTTTAGAAAAAAAAATCTCAGGCATATTATTAGTATTCATTCATCCAGCGTGAAATTGAGGAGTTATTATTCCAAGAATTTATCAGGATTCTTGATATGTAATAATTGTTAGTGATTCATAAAAAAGGTAAATGTAGAATAACTATGTGAAACTTTTATAGTGGCAGTTGTCTTCGGAGACATGAGTGGTTGGGAGCTTTACTTAGCGCTATCAAAGTCATGATTATCCAAGGTGAAAGCAGTCCATCTGCTACTCAACCGTTAATCCGCTGACAACATTTTAACCCTAAAAGCACTAATCATAACTGTGGCAGAAGACCTTTTCGATTTTTTTAAAAGTACTTTTCTTAGACAGTAAGGCTTGAGTTTTCATGTGAATCGCCTGCCTAGCAGACGATTAATACGAAATGCAAAGTCTTATTTTATCTGTAAAAAATAATATTGGTTTTATTTCAGAATGTTGTCTGCTATAAATTTGCTTAGCGCTTTAAGGGTACAATTACCGTTCTTGTCCTTAAACTTAACTTTTCTCTTGCTGAACACGGCATACCCTGTCCTAGCAAACAGTGTAGATCCAGATCAGTTGGCTTCTGAAGAAGCCAACTGATCTGGATCTGCACTGTTTGTCATTAAATATGTGAATTTCTATCAAAAACCTGGATAAAGTAATCTGATTGGCTGGACATTAGAAGTAAGCGTGGCATCATAATTCATTCAGCAAGGGAAGGGTTAAACCAGTCCAGTTTACTACCTGTTAATGTGTCTACATCCGGGACGAGTGACAAAGAGTGCAGATCTTAATCGCGTTCTGCAACATCTCACTTGGGTCTACACTATTTGCACAGATATGTGTGTCCCAATACTTTGGGTTAGTTCGGTAACTATTATTTATCATAGAAAATAAGACTTGATGTCTTCAAGTGTGTATTTGCAGAAATGAAGGCCTAGATCCATCACAAAAAACATGCCTATCTTAATTCTGCTCAAAACATAGATTGTGGGTTCTCGTTCGAACCGCCTCGCCGAGGCGGTTCTAACGAGTACCCACAATCTATATTTTGTGCAGAAATATAAAAAATATCAGAGTTTTTTATCTGAAAATTTTAAGTTTTTGGAAGTGAAAGTTTCTATATATTTGAATAGGCGTGTTTTCGTAATGAGAATGGTGTCCTTTGTCATTGCTGTTTGTATGTGTCTTGTAGGTTTTGATTTTTCTTGGAATAAAAGTTTCACAGCATTAAATGCGTCAGAATAAAAACGTATCTTAAGCATGTCGACGAATGCCTAGACTAGCCTGCACAATTTAATTGATACATATTTAACCCTTGCTTAATCATTGGCCCCGTCTTTGCTTTTTGTCCCCCTGACTGAGATATCGTTGTTGTCGAGTAATACTCTTGTTGTTTGTGCTATGATCCTAGACATGAGTTAGAATGTACGTATCGCCAAAGACATCACATGTGTCATATTGGTCATATTTTCTCATGTCAATGTCATCCCAAGCTGTCAAAAAAGAAGCAGAAAATGCTTACAATATACTTTCATATACGCACATTTTTTTTAATATAAAATAAATTACTTTGATAGGACGTAGGCGAGTTTACTTAATAACCTTTTCATTAGCTGTATATATAATTCAAGACGAAATCCAGAAAAATACATTTCCTGTCCAGACAGGAGGAGAAAGCATTAAAGTTTTAGAGTTTTATGAACAGTCAAATAAAAATTTATAAACGTTGCCCTTTGAGGCACCAAACACATAAAAGAAAAAAAAAATCAGAGTCTCAGTTTCAGCCTTCAAAACTTGTCTAACACAAATGCGATTTATTTCATCACGAAAACACGCCTATATGATTTTTACCCCCTTAAACCACGCTTTAATATAGTAAAACTAGGGTTACAGGGGTATTGATTATTTTTTTTTGTTTCTGTCCCAAAACGTGGATTGTGGGTACTCGTTAGAACCGCCTCGCCAAGGCGGTTCTAACGAGTACCCACAATCTATGTTTTGAGCAGACATATGAAAAATATCAGATTTTTTTTTATCTGAAAATTTCAAGTTTTAAGATGTGAAATTTTCTATATGTTTGTATAGGCGTGTTTTCGTAATGTTTTAAGAATAACGCCGGAAGTTCCTAAGCCCCTGTACATCACTGCATTTTGTCCAGGTTGTTGCTGCTCGCGTCCTTTTCCAATACAGGCATCTCAAGCAATAAGCAATAAGACCTGTTTTTTATTATTAATTTTCTCCTTTGTGTTTATTAATAACTTTATATTGGAACTTTATCCGTTCTGAATAAATCATTTACCGTGTTTACGCTTAATATTCGAACAACTTAATTACTTATCATACTTGACATAAAATTAGAACAAGTCCATACCTATTGATCTGTTTAAAATGTAGATCGTTCGTCTGTCATTACTGATAATGACCAATCCTAATCAACTGTGTGATGTGTTATTATTTGTGTGTTCTAAGATGGCTGATGAGACCAATCTTAGCTCTAAACTGCCTGTTGCAGATAGAACAAGAGAGGTCTGAGGAAGAAAGCTCTGTTTAGCTCTGGCTTTCCGCTGAGCACGTTTCTGCTCTGCATCGCTGATTCTTTTTGTTTCGTATTCACCAGCTCTCTGTCTAATGAGGCCTCGCCACTTTGTTCGATCCTGTGCAATCTGTTCCTTCGACTCTGTTGGTATGTTGAAGTCTTTAAGGGAGGCTTTGAGGGTGTCCTTGTATCGCTTCTTCTGACCACCATGGGAGCGTTTTCCGACTTGTACTTCTCGATAGAGCATTTTCTTTGGCAAACGTTCATCAGGCATTCTGGTAACATGGCCTGTCCATCTTTGTGCCAATTTCAGAAGAATATGTACACTCTGCATCCCTGCCCTTTTCAGGACTTCTGTGTCTGGAATCCTGTCTTGCCACTTTTTCTTTAGAAGTTTTCTAAGACAGCTTATATGGAAGTGGTTCAGTCTTTTGGCATGCCGTTGGTAAACAGTCCAAGTTTCGCATGCGTATAATAGTGTTGGCAGCACCACCGATCTGTATACTTTTGTTTATTATAGTGATTAATTCGATTTTTATGTTTTCGCTTTGATGCATTGACTGAGTTGGGAGCCTTTATGCGAACCGAATTTTTATGTATTTCTGTATTAAGAGTATCATCGGGACCCAGGGTGAAGTTAGCTAGCTGTAAAAGTGCTTTAAACACCCCCCGCCCCCCGGTGGTTTGCTCTACCGACCGTTCTAAGGCGGTGGTCCCGGTGTTAGTCTTACTCTTTGTTGCTTTGTGGTTTATTCTACGAGGCGATTTGTTGTATGTCTTTTCGTGTGTCTTTTTGTTCTTGTGTTTTTCAGTCCTTTTAGTATTGCGATTACCTCGCTTGGGGAAGAGAGAGCTAATCTTAGTGCTTTTCGTACGTTTGTTCGGTTTGTGCTTGTTTAGATTTGTCGGTTTTCTCTTTCTCTTGGGGTCTAGGAAGGGCTGCGATTTGTGATTGTGGCACTTCCTGGACTTTTCTCTTACCTTTTTTCAGCTTTGTGTCCCAATAATTTCCACATAGCCGGCCAAATGCTGCACTAGCTTTGGCAATCCTAGCATTGACTTCATCATCAATATGCACAACTCTAGACAATGTCCTTCCAAGGTAGGTGAACTTGTCTACCACTTGCAGTTGTTGACCTTTCACTGTGATGGTAGTCTCCTTATAAGTCTTTCTAGGTGCTGGCTGATATACTACCTCAGTCTTTTTGATGCTGATTGTGAGATCATGGCTGTCATATGAATCAGATACTTGATCCACACCATTTTGCATGTTCTCTTCTGTTCGAGCACCTTTTGCCATGTCAACAGCAAAGAGGAACTCATCTAGCACCTTCGTCTGCACCTTGGACTTAGCTTGCAACCTTCTTAGGTTGAAAAGTTTCCCATCAAAGCGATATCTAATAGGTATACCATTGTCACCATCCTGGAAAGCATCTGTAAGCATGACAGGAAACATCATGTTGAACAGTGTTGAAACTAGTTACGTTTGTCACAGGGAATGGATCAGAAAACTCGCCATCATTTTGGACCCTTGCAAGCATACCATCATTGAACTTCCGCACTATTGCTATGAATTTGGCAGGACAGCCAAACTTTGCCGTAATTTTCCAAAGTCCCTCACGACTGACTGTGTCAAATGCTTTGGTAAGGTCAACAAAGGTCATGTAGAGGTCCACATTCTGTTCCTGGCATTTTTCTTGAAGCTGTCGTGCTGTAAAGATCATGTCTATTGTTCCTCTGTCTTTCCTGAATCCACACGGGCTTTCTGGTAGAAGCCCGGACAGTTCAAGCAAGGATCTTCCCAGCAACTGACAATAAAGAGATGCCTCGATGATTATCTCAGACTTGAGGATTCCCTTTCCTTTTGAATAGGTGGATAATTGTTGCATCCTTGAATTCTTGAGGGATGGCTTCTTTTCTCCACATAATGTGAAATAACTCTGTCAGTTTCTCTGCAACTGGAGGACCTCCTGCTTTATAGATCTCTGCAGGTATTGCATCTGATCCTGGAGCCTTACCAGATGACAGGAGTTTTATTGCTTTCACTGTTTCAGAGACGGTTGGGAGCTCATCAAGCAGCGGATTACATTTACCCTGTGGTAGTCTGTTGATAGCGTCATCGTTGATAGATGATGGCCGATTAAGGACACCATCAAAGTGTTCAGCCCATCTTTTCACGATAGCTTTTTTGTCAGTCAGAAGACTAGTTCTATCTGCACTAAAGAGTGGGGTAGTTCCTGAGCTCTGGGGACCATATATTGTCTTGAATGCATCAAATAACGTCTTCATATCTTTTCTGTCTGCAAAGGACTGGATTTCATCAGCCTTTTTGCTCAGCCAGGAGTCTTGCATATGTCTCTGAGCCTAGTCTGTACTGACTTGCATATGTTTGAATAGGCAGTCTTACTAGATTCTGAGCTGGTATTTCTGAGGTTAGCCTTGTGTTTTTGGTGTTTCTCTTCAAGGAGTCCCTGGATTTCTTGTATTTCTCATCAAACCAATCTCGGTGTTTGCGAGATACTGGTCCTAGGGAACCATTGCTGAAGAGTAAACGGTGTCTCTGAAGACTGTCCAGCTCTCATCTACATCTTTTGAACTGTGTTCCAGTGCATCTTAACGGCTGCAGAGATCATTGACGAACGCTTGCCTCTTGCTGTCTTCTTTCAGCTTGGAGACATCCAATTTCTTTGGCACCTTCTTGCCTTGTGGTCGTCGTACAGGCTGAATGCGCGGGCTGAGTTTGCTAACAAGTCTGTGATGTGTCCAACAGTCTGCACCACACATAGTTTTTGTCACTCTGACATCCTGTCTGTCCTTCCTTCGCACTATGACATAGTCAATGAGATGTCAGTGTTTGGAGCGAGGGTGCATCCATGATGTCTTTCAGCGAGTTGGTAGATAGAAGACTGTGTTGGTGATCAGTAATTCATGCTCTGCACACCTCTTTAAAAGAAGGAAGGAGTCCATTGCTGTTGCATTTCCCTACTCCTTCAGACCCAATCACTCCTTCCGAGGTTTAAAATGTACTGCATGACAGACAAACATTATGGACCCTGATCAGATGTTATTGCACTGGCCTGTTTATCCGCCCAGCTAGTATTCTTTATAAATCTACAGCGGGCCGTAATCGGCCCGTCAGCTACCCTGACGAGCCGATTACGGCCCGCTGTAGATTTATAAAGAATACTAGCTGGGCGAATACTTAGGGTAAATACGATACTTTATTGAATAAAACGATGATATCTATTAACGGTTATATTATGCTTTATTCCTCTTTGTCTGGAATAGAGTTATTAGAATTCTGGCAAAGTTTCTCTTATTTCAGTATAATCGTAGACACACTCTGAATAATGATGATTTAGCACATTGCAAATGAACCTTTAAAATTCCTCTTTTGACGTATTCCTGCATGCATGTGGAGTTTTTAACAAGACCGCGAGCCTAAATCTTGCTTCGTTTAAATCGACTGGATGCTTTTTCGGCCTTTTTTTCAAGGGAGACACCTTTTGTAAATTCTTTTGTAACTTGTTTTCCCGTACACAATCCACTTTTTTAAAGGGAGTCTAATTTAAAAGAAAAAGTTTACTTCAAGGGGAGCAAATTTCCTTTCATAGTAGATCACATTTCAGAAAGGAGACAAAACAAATTTGACGGAGTTACCTCCCTTAAAAGTGTATCATTTCCCCTTAACTCTTTTGGGACGATATTATCGTCTGCGTTTTTTAAAAGAATAAACTATAGCTTGGAAAGAAGTTTATATGTAAAGTTGAAAGACTGAATGTCAAACAGCGTAGATCAAGATAAGACGGCTCGTCCCATCTGGATCTATGCAATTTGCAAAAGCCTGTTATTATTGCCTATGATAGTGAAAGAATTAAATTATTTTTGCAAAGTTGATTTTGGTAAGCCATACTGAACATCTACCCTTGAAATAAGAGAAGAAAATAATCCAAAACCAGTACAAACTACATGTTTTTTTTTTTTTTTTTTTTTTTTTTTTTTTTATTAAGTAGGCTGTAATAGTGTTTTGCTTCAAAGCCTTTTAGAACCCAGTTTTGAAGTTATTTCGTACCTAATATATTTCTGCAGAAATATTTTAAATAAAATAGTTATCTGCTTGAAATCGATTACAATGTACGGCCTGAGTCATAGACAGGTAACGAAAGCCCAGATTAGCCTGTGCATTCGCGCAATCTGATCCGGATTTTGTTACTCATTCCAGAATAAGTATAAACTGTAGCTGAGAATATATCAGTGAGGTCAGAAAATTAATGATCAGACTGTGCAGCCTCGCAGGCTGAGATGAGCTTTAATTATACGTATATGGTTCAATATAGTCAGTGTATAAACAGTAAAAAGAGGTACTAACACCCGAGCCATTAAAAGGTAGCCCATTAAAATAAAGCAGAAGTTGTTAAGTTATCAAATGAGACAAATAAAGTTTAAGTTACTAAAATACTTTATTTCATTACCCTTTCGCCTCTTAGTTCTGAAGTGGAATCTTTCATCTTTGCAATGTTTATACGTCCAATGTTGCAAAAAGGGCTGTCAATCAAAAATAAAATATTGAACGGCAAATAGTTATGCTTTTGGCGGGTCATCAAAACTATCTGCTTTGTTCAGTACGTTGGGGAGCTAATTATTTCCTTTCAGGGTAGACCCCTTTTCAGAAGGGACATGATGTACAAGAAAGCAAAAGTCACAAAAAATGTCTCTCTTGTAGAAAATGAGGTAAATATAAGAAGTGTATCCAGTCCCTTAAAAGAAATAATATTTTTCATTGACATTTTACTTGGCACTTTAAGGATTAACAGTAATATTTGAATATATAATGGGCACACACATTAGCTGTAGTGAAATTAACTTATGGTGCATAGTGCAATGGGTTTGCTCGCAGGACATTACATATTCATATCTTAAATACATCTCTTTAGTGCAGTTTATATTGTCTTGTTCTAGGGTCATTGAACGTATTTGGAAATATTCAAAAAACAAATAATGCTCAGCTATGGGCTAGGAGGCGTCAGTATTGCCTGTTACATAATTGTTCATGAATTGACTCAATAAAATCGCGTCTGCGTCCTCGTTTATATTATGTATTTTTGTTACCAAATAGTCCTATCTTGCAGAATTTATTTACTTCACAACAACTGGCGTTAAGTGCTGTGTACTTCCTGCACTTCTCTTTACTGTAGTTAATATTGTCTGATCCTTTCGGATCACTGAGCTCATTTGGATATATTTGAAAAAAGAATACCGCTCAACCTTAGACTAGGAGGTGGAGCAGTTTTGAATGTCACATTACTTTATATTACTCTTCATGAATAGCCTCTGAAAATCGAATAAGTTATTTTCGTTATTATTATTATTATTATCATTATTATTATTATTATTATTAAAAGTTTAATTGCTTCCAAAGGGTTCATCATTTACGAATTTATTTGCCTTCACTACAGCTGGTGTTGTGTGGGTCGATGGCCGTATAATATCTCCCCGTACTTCATTTTAGTGTAATATATAGTTTTTCTGGTCCTTTGGGTCACTGAGCTCATTTGCATAAGCAGTGTTGCATATAATATTACTATTCATGAACATACTCAATAAAATCAAGTCTGCTAATTTCGTTTACACGAAACGTTTTGCTTCAAAGCATCCCTCTTTTCCGAATTTATTTCCATACATAATGCCGTTTTCTTTCAATACTGAAGTAGCGAGATTCAAATGTACTGGGATGGAACTGGTTTTAGATCGGGTTCCTTTTATAACCTTTTAAACTATTTCTAACTACAGAGCAGAGAAAACACTTGACTTACGTCTGCACTGTAGCTAGAAATACGCTGAGAATGATGTTTGTTTTCACTAGGGGGATAATTATCAGAAAGCTTTACGTCAGTCTTGTAATTGAGTCTTTAACTGAAGGCTTGTCATGCTTATGTTTGTCGACATTTTAACTTATCTACAAGCTTCCTTAGCCCATAAATGGCGGGCATTTCGCAAATCTCAATAACAGGTGCAATTAAGGCATATCCATTACCAGCTCTTTAACACTAAGCGGCTGAGTAACAATTTCAGCAGACGGCATTTTGAAATGAATTTCTTATTTTTTCCTGGCAAATAGGCATTGATAATGTAAGTAAATTGTCTCTTTTGGAAATATCAGCGCCTATTTTCTTGGAAAAAGTAGAAAATATTAAAACAAAATTATCATTTTGTCGTCTGCTGATTTTGCCCAGAAAGTGGTAAATGTTAAAGAGAAAAAACTTCCCGTCTTACAGGATGGCTAAGCTCATTGAACTTACGTCGAACTACAAACCGCTAAGCTTTGTAGCAAACTGAAGGAAATATTGCCACGCTTTAAGAGAAAACAGTTTTTCTACGGAATTATGAGTTCTGTTTCAACAGGCGTATACTGACTGTTAGGATTAATACCTTTCTTTGACTGCACCAGTCTCACAGCCGTTTCCAGGTCTGGGCGTATTTCAGCTCAATGTAATTTGTACGTAATGTAATTTGAATGGTTGTAACTAAATTGTAACCATGACGTTAAGGGGAATGCATACACTTTAAGGTGAGACAACTTTGTCAAAATTGTTCAGCCTTCTAATAAGGGATCGATTTTAAAAAAAAGAATTTGCTATATTGGGAGCACATTCGTTCCTTTCAGAGTGGGCATCTGTTTCCATTGGATTCAAATTATTTCCTTAAAGAGTTGACCTGTTTCCATGAGTTAGTCTTACTCTTTGTTGCTTTGTGGTTTAATCTACGAGGCGATTTATGTCTTACCTTGTGTTATTTTGTTCTTGTGTTTTTTTTTTCAGTCATTTTAGCATTGCGATTACCTCGCTTGGGGAAGAGAGAGCTATTCTTAGCGCCTTTCGTACGTTTGTTCGAATTGCGCTTGTTTGGTTTTGTCTGTTTCCTCTTCCTCTTGGTGTCAAGAAAGGGCTGCGGGCCAAATGATCCCAAAGGAAATGAAATATAATCTGCACTTTAGTGATGTATTGGGAGACGTTCTACCGCAGCAACACGGAACTAACACCAGCTGCAGTGTAGTAAAATAAAAATAAAAAAGATTGCCGTTGGAAGCAAAGAACACACTGCGTATTAGAAAATGGGAGTCTCGGTTTTATTGAGACTCTTTATAAGCAGTAATGAAGTTTGCAACACTGCTTACGCCCTCTAGCGTATACATTAGCAGAACACTATTTTCAAACATACCAAAATGGGCCCAATGATCCCAAAGAAAATGAAATATAACCTATGGTTATGTACGGGGAGACCTTCTACCGCATTGGATTGGACAGCAATAAAACTTTCGTTCTTACCTACAATTTCACAATTTAGATTTTGTTGTCAATGAGATATACTAAAATGTGATAGTTTACTGTATTTTAGTGGTTTAATGTGGATAATGTAATCTAGAAGCAATTACCAGTCTGACTGTCACGTAATCTCGGGCATCTAGCTGTCAATATCCTTGTCACTTCATTTACCAGAAAGAAAATCAACTCTATTCAGTTTGGTTCCAAAGGAAGTAGTTTCAGATTACAAGTCTGTCAATTGTTATGGCTTTAGTTACACTTTCACAAATGAGAATAAGATATGTTGTCTAGATTCTAGTAATGCAGTTTGATATATTCCTTGATAATTGCAAGCTGACTTGGATATAATGCAGAGGCTTAGACCCAAAGGGACTAACATTTGATTTAATACATTTCGGTATTATAGAGATAAACTAGATATGAGCTGCAACGTGACAAAAAGTCCCGACATGCCTTTATTCTAAAGAAAGAATGCGATTAGCTTGCGAACATGTGCATTGTGATCAAGATCTTTGGTGTCCGCCTGAAAAACCTTGGATCCTTCTCTATCCAAAATTGCACAACGAAAATTATGATTAGACGGTGCGAATGCGCAGGATAATCTGAGTCTCCGCTGGGCGCAATGCTTGGAGGTACCTTTACTTACGTTTCGTTTCATATATATTTATTTTCATCTTTACGTACTGTTCGAAACCTGTACAGTACGGCAAAATCAAACTGAGACAATAAGTTTCCGCCAACGTCTTTGTAGGTTCCCGTTAGAAATGGGGATCGGATTTTATTTTCAGTAGAAGATATACTGTATATGATTGTTTATAGAATGTAATCAAGCTAGTCGATGGTGTAATGGTACGATCTACTGTTTTGTAAACTTGGTGTCTGTGGTTCGAACCGAGACCAAAGCAGATTTTTATGTTAAAATGTCTGTTTTATTTTAGAATATTAATCTTTGCTATTATTATTATTATAACTTCAGGACTTTCATTTCTCTGGATATGTTTTTATTTTGTTTCTTTCTTAATCTTTATTATATACATTTTGAAACAGTTGACCATTTCAAACAATACAATCGATTCAGAGAAACGCGTTTTTGACATTTATTGGTTTTGTCCCGGGTTGGTAACTATCGGCTTCCGGGTTGGTTTTGATAGGAAATCGGATTGGAATTAGCCACTAATGATAGAGAGTACTGGTTGGTCAGTCCAGTTATTTGACAGAGTGGCCTTTACGAGGCAGGCTAGAGAAAGAAATGCCACTATACATGCACTTCTTTGGGCAGGCAGTACTTCTGCATATTACAGCCCAACAGTTTTATTGGAAAATGATTTTTTTTACAACAGCATTTGTGACATGTAGACGAAACTGTAAATAAATACGTATTCCAATGGATTGCTTAGGGACCGATCATTTGATTCTTATTGATGGGAGTTTGAGCAGCCGTAAGAAGTTTTTAGGCGAAGATTTGTTCTTCCGCGGCTAAATATAGTCCTTTTATTAACGTTTCTACAAAGCGTGTAATAGCATTAACCCTGGTTCTGGTTATTTTGTCTGGATTAAGGGTTTCCTGGCTTCTTTTTTTCAAATACCCTTCCGGACCCACTCCTTCCATTCAAAATCGATTGGATGCTCCCTTACCTATGACAAATATTTCGTTCGTCACATTACACTTGTCAACTTTAGATGCATTGATGCTGTGGTTTACTATTTCTGTTATTGTATGTCTTTGCATGTATGTCCTAGTGAAATTTTTATTTTGGGCATCCGTTTGGCCATTTTGTTTTTGGAAATAAACTTTTTGGCTTTCTGCTTGTAGTGTTTTGATAATAGTGTGTTGCTTTACGTGCGTCCTTCTTTCTTTTTGGTGTCTTTTAAGGAAAGTGTTAGATAATTGTATCGATTCCTGATCATTGCCTTCCTTTCTATATCGCCTGTATTGGGCCGAAACTTCTAAAAATGGCTCCTAGAATTTTATAACCAAGTTTAACATTCATTATCACCCTAACTCTGTCTTCTGGCATTTTTCAGAGTCTTGGAGAAAAGCTAAAACCAATCCTATATTTAAAACAGGAGCTCAAGCTGACGTAAATAACTATAGGCCTATTTCTGTACTACATGTACCAACTTTGTCAAAAATAATTAAGAAATGGGTTTGGAAGAAACTTATGACTTACCTAGATAACTAGAAGCTTCTTCAAAAACATCAGAGCGGATTTAGAATGGGTCATTCAACAGAATCGGCCCTTGCACTGATAGTTGATGTTTGGCTGAAAGCGGTCAATAATGGGAAATTAGTGCAGTATATCTTGGTAGATTTTCGTAAGGCCTATGATCTGGGAGAGCATAACTTACTCCTTCAAACGCTATGATATTACAAAGTGAATTGAGTTTATCATGGTTTTATTCGTATCTGTGTAACAGATTCCAGCAAGTACATATAAATGATAACTTATTTGAATGTGATAGGGTAAGGTTTGGCGTTCCTCAAGGATCAATTTTAGGTCCCCTTTTATTTTTGATTTTTATAAATGATTTAAAAAAGATGTCATTACCTCTGTTGATTTATATACCGACGACACTACATTATATGATATCCAGGACAACAGGGTTAAATTGAAAATAATCTTGAACATGTTTTAATGTACAACACAAATGGTATCTTGAGAATGGTATGCTTCTTAATACTGATAAACAAAATTAATGCTAATAACTAATCGTCAGAGAAGCATCACTATAACCAAAAATAATTTGTCACTTTCATATAATGATATTGAATTGCAAATAACACATTGTGAAAAAAAAATAGATGTTCATTTAGAGTGGAATAATCATTTTCAACATGTTTGCAAAAAGCTTTCGTCTATCCTGTGGCTGTTTTCTCAGATAAGATCATATGTATCACAACAAGATAGAGTTCAGTATTATAATGTTTACACAAAGCCATATTTTGAATATTGCTGCACCATATGGGGAAATTCTTTCGATTGTAATCTATAAAAAGTGGAAAAATTACAAAGACGCGCCTGCAAAATAATTTTGGGAAAGATTATGTAACATTAGAGGATGCCCTTTATAGCTTACTTTTTAACATTTAAAGAAATGATAATCATAAATAAAACAAAACTTATGTACAAAATTGTCCTCCCACAAAACCAAAGTTAAACATATTTAATAGAAGATTTTCATATTCTGGCGCTCTTGTATGGAATAGCATTTCAACAGAAATTAAAAATGCGTACACATTAAGCAGTGTAAGATTCTGTTTATCATGTGACCCTTTTAAATTGGATTTCATAAAATGTGAAGTTGACATCTGTTCGACAGAAAATACATGGTTGACATGGACTTGTTCCCGCCACTGAATAACAGTGTCGTCATATGTCATGTGTATATGTATGTGCGTGTATATGCGTGAAAGTGTGTGAGAGAATGAGTATCAGTTAAAAAGTGACTAAACATTTTAACATGTCAAGTGAATTCTTTATGTTCTTGTGATCACTGTTTGTATTTATATATGTTGTTTAAGAGGGTCCTGGAAAGATTGGCTAGGCCAACTGGGAAACTCTCTTTAAATAAAGACCTTCCTTACTTATTTACTTACTTAATAAATACTCTGCTCTAATGACTTACCATGGACTGAAAAGAGAGTTTCATGCTCGAGTACAACCACAATCTGCATATATACTTTCCTTGCCAAAATATTAGCATATCCATTGGCAAACTCAGCAATTGATACGTACAAACTTAGTAACAAGCGGCGCTGTCCGATTTAATCGTTGCCATTGTTCTGTACGTTATAAAACATAAGCCCACAAGTAGAGCACTATGCGAATTCTAGAAGTTATTCATCAGACATCATTATCAGAATTCATGAGATGTTAATGATCAAATTACCTTTCATCATCCCATAAATCTTGATACTGGCGTTTTCAAATTGTTTGATGAGCTGAAAAACTCGTTTTTGGTGTGTGATTGCATCTAAAATGGTCACTTTTGAACGTTTCGAGCAAACTGAACATGGAAATCCATAAGGTGGCGCTTTGAATTCCACACTTACAATATAAAAGCCGTTGATGCTGATTTTTTTTTCAACCATGTTTACCCTTCTCATCCTCGTCTGGCCTTTGATAAAACATTTTTCTAATAAAATCAACCCGTGTCTTTTATTGTCCAACCTGCACTCCTCTGCTCAGCCAACCCGGGGCTTTGTCAATCACATAGTCAAACCGACCCGTGATCTCTACGTTTCAAGTCCGAGACGACTATCATGACAAGGAACAGGTGATAAGCCCAAGAAAAACATTTACTTACTTCGTACAAGTCCAACAAATGTACTCTCTGTGTTCAACATGTTTCTAATACTTCATAGACACTAGAAAATTGACTTTCTGTGAGATTTGTCTCGATTCAAACATTCTTCGTAAAAATGAACACGCGTATTCTGAAGGACAGCTAGTCTCACGAAGGGCAGTTCAGCCCCTGGAGAACGGAATGCAGCTAAGAAATTAAGGCTGCAGAATCAGCGAGGGTCGTTGTACGAGTATTCTAAAACTAACTTGAAATAGTAAAAAACACAAACTTTTACCTGTCGGTTTCAACGTATTGTTGGTTCAGCGCCATATTGAAACTCTTACCAACCGGATTTATAACGGGGCCTATATTACCAATTGGAGTGTAAACGGGGGCGGTTCGACTACAGTGGTATATGTAGATCACAAAACGTTCACCTTGCTCTGTGGCTTTCATCTGATCTATTATCTTCTCCTCATGGTCGCAGGTAATTTCTGTCACGTCAATGAATCTGATGATGATGATGATGATGATAAGGAGGAGAAGGAGGCGGAGGAGGATAAGTTCAGGTTTTACGACGCATTAATCTACGAGGGTCATATGCGTAAAAATGGTTTATTAACTTGTTTTTTTATTCAAAAGGCTAAAACGATAAGTCATATCATCAAATCTGAAATACCATAATACATGCAAGGGTTTAAGAGCAAAATCAACATCGGGTTCGAAATTCTTCAATTAATAAAGCTTGTACAGAGACCTATTGGAGGTCTGCATGTTCCAACGAACAATAAAACGTCTCTTTAGCGGCCACTCAAAAATGACTCCATGTGATCTTACAGACACTCGGCCGCTTAATACAGGATGGAAATAATGTAGACAGTTCCTCTGGAAGCTCTCTGTATTACTTTCAGCCCACATTAAGCAGCTACATGCCTCTACAGAATTCAAATCTTGTTTAATGAGTGTCTGTTTAGATCGGTTTCATTTGGTAGATTCCGACCGGAAGAAAGCTATCTATAAGTGTATGTCGATTACTAGCCGAATAAATCTAACGCACTGAGACACATAAATCTGCGTATCACATAAAAAGGCAATACAAATTTCACAAGCTTCTTCTGAGAGTCGAGCCCACGACCCTGTGATCGAAAAATTTTGCGCCCGTTATATCCATAAATGTTTACTTAATACATTGGCTGCGTTTCTTTTGCTTCGCTGGTCGTCGGCCGGTAGTGGTCCGTAATCGGCGAAGTACTCGATTGATTTGGATCACGTGACAGCGAAACGGCGAGTACGTTTTATTGGAACTTCTCACGTGACCGGCTCATCGAGTAGGCGAAATACCGGCGTACGCCAAGCTCGCCGAATTTTCACCAAGGCGAAGCGGAGAAACAAATATGGCCTGGTAAATTTCTGAAGTTTATTTTCAGCGTTTTGTTGAAATCCTGACTATATATTTAGTAAAAAGTACCGCTCAAATAATCATTCCAGCTCAGTCATATTAGTGACCAATCTTACGCTTTGAAGCAACTGATTGAAACTGTTGAGATGTTGTTTTGTTTTTTGTCCAAACAAGAAATAGCTTTTCTTTAAAAACGAGATGTCTGGGAATCAGGTCAGTGGTTTGTGCAAATTTGTCAAATTCAGTTTCACCTAAGCTGTTTAAGTTTAAATGAGCTCTGCTGTGCGATTTCCAACCTCTTCTGCGCTGAGCAAAATTGCAGCAGACGATATTTTGATTTTTCCCCTATTTTTTGGAGACAAGCAGGCTGACATTTCATGTGAATGGCATTCTCATGAAATGTCAGCCTGATTGTCTCAAAAATCAAAAATCAAAATGTCGTCTGCTGCAATTTTAGAAGAGGTTGGAAATCGCAGAGCAGAGCTCAAACGCAGCAAAATAATCGCAAAAGTTTGTTAGCACTATATATCCGTTTGGATTATAGTGAGGGTATTAAAATTTTTCCAGCCCTGGACACAGAGCCGCGTGCTTTGTTTAGTTTTACTCTATTATATACGGTATCCATGCCCCCATGTAAAATGGTATTTTCATGGCAGTCATGCAGCTGTGCAGGCTGTTATGGCCATGGGGGTCGTCATTTTTCTCGATTCGCCGGTGGCACTCTTTTTCACTCGAACACAAAGTTTGGTCTGTCATGTGATCGGCGTAAAGCCGGTAAACAAATGCTTCGGCGTAAAGGAGGCGCATGCGAGGCATCAGCGTACGCCGTTTCGTAGCAAAACGAGCGCAGCCATTCATATCTATTTGTTAACCGCAATGCACGGCTAACCTTGTAATTCGAAAACCGATGATTACCGAATCGAGTTCACGGGATATGCTAATGTCTTAGTTTAACTTTGCCGTACCATAACCTTTCATTTACAAATGCACCTGGTTATCTTTGTAAATATCTCGTCTCATCGAGAGCTTTTATCGCCTAGTAACGCACAATATTGAAGTAGAAAACGCCACATTAGTTCTTAGTTATTGCTATAAACAGTCATTAGACGTATTGCTTATTGTCATCCAAAGCAGGTTGATGGGAATCATAGAACTGAGGCTCGTCCGTGCGTGCATATTTGTTTTCATGTGTGCGCGTGTGAGCTTGTCTGTCCGAGATTTTATCAGCAACACCAATATCTTGCATCGAATTATTGCAGATTTGCAAACGAGATATATCTAAAAATGTTCCCTAAGCTTTCCAACTAACATATCTGTCTTCTCTTCCAGGTTTTGGATAACTTAAGTCATGCAAGACCCATGAAGTATCTACATACATAGGTAAGAGATTAATCCGTTTATACCTAGCGTCCCATAAAAGGGACATTGACAAACAGTGTTGACCCTGATAAGACGCCACAAAACGCGGTGTCTTATCAGGGTCTACACTGTTCGCATTAAGTTCAGAAATTCTATATGTAATAATAAAAACTAACCAGACACCACTATGTAGGAATGGGTCGTTATAGAAGAGCCCACTAGGCATAAATGGGTTATTAACATTTACGTACATGTATCTATATAACCTACATATTTGGACAGACATGCCTGAGGAAACAACGTGCCGTATCTACCCTAAGTATTCTGCCATCACAACAGCTTACCATACTTGTTCGAAAATTTGAACAAGTACAATTTACTACCCGATGGTGTGTCTAAAAATTGCTGGATGAGTGGCAAACAGTTTAGACCCTGATGAGACGCCGCGTTCTGTGGCGTCTCATCTGGGTCTACACTGATTGCTCAGGCCTGTTCGTGCGAATACATACAGTAAATACGGTACACCTAGATCAGGGTCTGCACTGTTTGCCACATTTCCATAGCTTTTTCAAATTCATCAACATATAGTCACATGCATGTGTTGAAATTATTGGACAAATATTGTAAGGAGTTAAGGTGTCCGAATATTTAGACAGACGGACCTGAGCAAACAGTGTACATCAAGGTCTGCACTGTTTGCTACTCATCCATCAATATTTCCGACGCATCAACATGTAGTCATATGTACCTATTCTAGATCAAGGACAAGTGTGATAAGGGGAAAAGATATCCAAACATTTAGGGAGTATGGTATGTTTTTACAGCGACAGTGTTTGTGATTATATGTGATTCACTGCAATGTTTCACAGATGAGGAAGAGGACCTCAGTGCGGACCGAACATATGTCTGTAATTTGGAGCTGCATCAAAATTAATGGTGTGGTTTCGCGCGAGAAAAAAAAAACTGGTGATGTAAGCCGACCCTCACACACACTCAGTAGTTTTTCTTCTGACCGTTCCAAGACGGTTCCTCTTTTCCATTATTTCTTTCTTTGTGCGTTGGTGGTTTCAAATGTGGCATTCTTTTGTCATCATTTAAGAAATAAATTATTCCCAACCGTGCTCAAATGAAATGCCCCAGATAAAGCACAGTTGAGTTTGGGTTGTACCCATTTGAGCACGAGCGAGCGAGTGCTCAAATGGGTACAACCCAAACTCAACTGTGCTTTATCTCGGGCATTTGAGCACGGTTGGAAATAATTGATTTCTTTTCTAACAGCCTTCATTAAGCGATTGTTTTGCGTAAAGGAGATTTTTATTATTATTTTTATTATTTTTATTATTATTATTATTATTATTACCTTACTCCCTCATTGGTGGTTGACTATTCCTCATAAGCATTACATTACGTAGTTACAAGGTTCAATGACAAATATTCAAGACGGCAGATTACTCAGAATCAGCTGATGATGTAAAATATATAAACGATGTAAAATCTAAACACCTGCATCCTGTGTTCATGAAAGAATTGCAAATACTTGGAGTGCCGCGATGCAGCTCAAGAGGACAGATATAAAACAGCAAAGTAAGAATGTTAACTGACTTGCTTTTCTTTTCGAACATGTCTACAATACAAGACGTAAACAGGAAGAAAAACGAATGTGTTTGAATGATATAACTTGCAGAGAAACTCAACAGGTAAAAAAGATCAAAGAAGTGAAATGTTCATAAATCAGTTTCTGTCTCATTGATATAATTAATTATGTATATGAATGTTCCGGCCAATAATGTAAGCTAGCGTTCATAGTTACCGGGGGCGCATCTCGCAACAGTAATAGGATTGGTTTACCTTTGATAGCGTGCGACGAAATTCCTATGCTCAAATACCTTAGATAAAGCACGGCTAGAAATGTAAAGACAAATAAGGAACAACACGAACAGGGGTATTTGAATGGATATTCATCTTTCCTTCTTTTGATGCCTCGGCAAGGCTTTGCCAATCATGTTTAATAACTTTGCTTCCCTCTTTGGTTGCACGCCGGCGGGTCGGGCCTTAGACTCTATGACGGCTCCGGCCTAAAGAATGTTAAGTAAGTCAGTTGGTGCCTGATACTCTGGCTCTGGTCGGGCCCACCGGAGTCATACTTTTGGTTTACTTTGGCTTCAGCATTTCAATTATTTCTTGCTATCGAGTCCTTGTTGTATCATCTCTGTATTCGTTTGATTTTTATGTTTTAGGAGATGTTGCACTGATGAGTTAGGAATCAACCTTTTACGCGGAATGAACAAATGTCTTGTATATACCATGGCAGAACTAAGGGCGAGAGTTGTGGCCACGTTAAATCGATTTAAGCCCCCCTCACCACCAAGTAATATTTTAATGACCGTTCCAAGGCGGTGCTACTGCTGTGGTTTACTGTATTTGTAACTATATGATTTTGCATGTTTGTCTTGGTGCAATTTTTATTTTGGATTGCCTTTGGCAATTTTTTGAGAGGAAACTCTCCTTTTACTTGTAGTGTTTGACTGTAGTGCTGTTACATTAAGTGCTTCCTTCTTTCCTTTTGGTGTCTTTGAACGGAAGGTGTTAGGTAATTGTATGGATTCCTGATCATTGCCTTTCTTTCTATTTGCTTCGTAATTGTGGCATTTCCTGGGTATTTTTACCTATATGTTTGCATTGCTAGACACGGGTTCTTTCTATCAACGTTTGTAGCAATTCATACACTTGGCAGATTTTCAATGATATTTGACACAGAAAAACACTAAAAGGTGTTTCAGCTTTAATGATTTCCTCTTTGCTTTCCTGTACACCAGTCCCCTTCTAAATAGGTATCTACCCTTAAAGAAAAGAGTTTGCTCCCAAGACAACTAAATATTTTCCTTTTAGAGTAGACCCCTTTTCAGAAGGCAGCAAAACCAATGTTGACAGAAACACCTGCCAAAAATGTATCCATTCCTTTTACATGTGTGTACAAGTATTAACATGAAGATAAGGGATATGGCATTAATATTTATGTACGAATATTCCTTCATAATAGGTAGTATGCAATGAAAACAAAAGTTAGAGTCGTCTGCTTTGTCTTCTGTCGGTTATTTTAAAAGTCATTGTTGCAAACAGTGTGGACCAAGATCAGACTGCTCCTTTAGGAGCAGTCTGATCTAGGTCCACACTGTTTGCCTTAAAGGAGCAGTCTGATCTTGGTCCACACTGTTTGCCTATATGCAAAATGTAAGTTTGAAAAGTTTGCAAGAAGATGTAGCAGACGACATAAGCAGACGACATTTTCAGATGTAGATTTTCTTGGCGCTTTAAGGGTTAATATTTTAAGATTGTCAGGTATGGAAAAGAACTTTGTTTTGCAGCATACTTTTTCTGTTTACGTGATCTTTACGTCATATATGAAATCTAGTGCAGGTTACATTTTATTTCCTTTGGGATCATTGAGCCCATCCTGGTTAGTTTGAAAATCGAATACCGCTAAGCCGGCGCTAGGGGGGCGTATGCAGCCTCGAAAACTACAGTGTTGCATATGAAGAGACTTAATCAAACCGTCTCCGACTTTCGTGATTTTGTGTGTTCTTTGTTTCCAAAGCCAAACCTTTTTGACTTGTATTTCTCTTCGTCGATACATTCTACAGTATCCAGTAGTAAGGCTTACCGCGCGAATGCATACGTCGATCTGAGACTTCATTAATTCCATAAAAAATATATGCGAAGCTACCCAGGAATGCTATAATCATTCAAACACAAACATCCCGAGGTACCAAAAAAAGGAGGGATAGGAACAGATAAGAACAGAAAAAACGCCACATATTAAACCCAAGACGCACGAACAAAGACAAACTGCAACAGAGGAACTGCCTTGGAACAGTCAATACAAAAAATATCGGGGGCTGAAACGAGTTTTACTTGCGCGCCGCCTCACCCTCACCTTAACTCTGATGCAGCTCCAAATTACAAATGTATGTTCGGTCCACATAGAGAGTCTCTAACTTATCAGTGAAACATAGCATTGAAACACAAATAACAAAGAAATACTGTGATTAAACAAAGCAAAGGGCTCAATGGCGATCTGAAGCCAGAACACAAGAAGACTACAAAATCTCTATACTCGATTTGCTGCCTACTTGTATTCCGAAGTAAACACTTTTCCTTAATTATACCAATCAGGTTACCCAGAATTAGCTGAAAGTTCAGAAAAAAAAATCACAATAATGTAATATTAAACACTCTAGAGAAATTCAGCAGACGATCAATTGATGATATCCTTAGGAGACTAATTACTTGAAATGTCAAAACATATGTTCAGTCAAACCGGGTTTAAGACCGGTCCGTTCCCTCCCCTCACGCCCAACAACACAGTATCGCATGCTACAGTCCTTTTTAAAGCAGAATCTGATGAAGGCTCCATTTTGCATCTTAGCAAATGGGGCAAGCCACTTTACAGCTTTCCGCTTTGTCCTTTGTTTTGGTTTTGCGTCGAGTCATATGCTTGCATTGTGACCACCTCCTGTACTACCCATATTACTGTCAGTATTCATGAATGTGCTATTGACTGTTTTCTGGATGGGTGTGAGGTAAGGGCGCGGTTTGGTGTCAGTAAAACCAAGTTTAAGTCACACAACAGCTGATGACTCTTCCAAGGCAATATTTCTGTTGCAGTTTTTTCTTTCTTTTTTACTGGTTCGTTCAGTTTTCAGTTGGCGACATTTTATGATGTCGAGATTTCATTCATTCCTTACTCGTTGCCTGAGTGGATATGTGTTCCGTGATCATGGCCTCTTCATATCTAATTTACAAAGTAAAAAGATAAGAGATAGTGACACTTTTGTCTGCTGTATATTTACTCAGCATGCTCTAGGTTCAAGATGTCTGGGGAAAATAATTGTTATAAACATACCTCTAATGAATATTGGATCAGATTTTGCTTCGACTAATTATTTCCCATAGATTACACGAGTTTTAATAAGTGAAATGTAATAGAAATGTGTTAGCATAGGGCCAGAAAAAGGGAGTGTTAAGACAATTTTTGTCAGGTTTACACAAAAAGTAGTACAGAAGATGCCCAGAAATAATAGCCTACCGATGACACAATGAGAACAACCATCACGAAAACATGCCTATATAATTTTGACCCCCTTAAACCCCACTTTTATATAGTGTGGGGTTTACATTATTTTTCTTATTTCTGCTCAAAAACATAGATTGTGAGTACTCGTTAGAACCGCCTCGCCGAGGCGGTTCTAACGAGTACCAACAATCTATGCTTTGAGCAGAAATATGAAAAATATCAGAGTTTTTTATCTGAAAATTTTCAGTTTTTGGAGGTGAAATTGTCTATATACGAGGGTCTCGTATTTGAATAGGCATGTTTTCGTAATGACAAACAAACCATGATAGACAATACACAAGTCACAGACCAAAGGAAAAGCAAAGCAACAAGCTCCCTCTTCCCCAACAAGGTGACCACAACGTTAGACAAGATCCAGTATCACAGCAACAAACTGGACAAACATATAAAAAGCTGAAAAGGGAATGCAAAAGCTACTCACATTTTTTTTCAGCAAAAATATATGCGTATATGCCATATTTAATGATCAAATATTTTAACGATACGTTAACAAACGACAGCATTAATTTTGAGCGAAAGGGTCCAGAGCCAAAGAAAAAAGATTGGATGGTTCTCACTGGATTACCTCACCTCACTTGAGTACTCATAAACTTTGATGACAGTAACTAGCAAAACAGAGAGAGAGAGAGAGAGAGAGAGAGACAGAGACAGAGAGAGAGAGAGAGAGAGAGGGAGGGAGGGAGGGATTAAACCAGTTTTATTAGCGAAAAATCTCATCTCTAATTCTGATGCAGCTCCAAATTAAAGTTTCATTTGATTTCGACAGTAATGGTCGTTTGAGGAGTCACAAAAAAAGGGTAAGAGAAAAGCCCAGGGAGTGCCACAATCACAAACCACAGCCCTTCCCAGACACCAAGAGGAACAGAAACAGACAAAACCAAACAAGCGCAAATCGAACAAACGTACAAAAAGCACCAAGACCAGCCCCACACGAGGCAACCGCACCGCCAAAAGGACCGAAAAACACAAGAACAAAACAACACAAGGCAAGACATAAAACAAATCGCCCCACAGAACAAACCACAAAGCAAAAAAGAGCAACCGAGACCACTGCCCCATAACGGCCAGCAGAACAAACCGCGAGGAGGGGCGGGCGGGGGGGGGGGGGGGGGCGGGGGGCGAGACGGGCTTAAGCACCCCAAAGCCGGCCAACCCCACCCCGGGTCCCGATGCCACCCTCAGTCACAACCAGCAAAACAAATTACAAAACGGGCAGCCTCCGAAGGCGACCAAAACGCCAGCGCCACAACACACCAGCAAAACAGAAAGCAAAGTGGGCAGCCATCGTAGACGGCGACCACAATGCCAGCATCACAACACACAGAAAAAACCGGAAAACAACGCGGGAACCACAAAGCTACAAAAAGCCACAAAGAGCAAGAACAACATCAGGACCTCCGCCCCAGAACGGCCAACAGAACCAACCACCGGGGGCCCAAAGCACCCCGGGTTCCGATGTGACCTCCAACACAGAACACACAAAATTCCGGCCCACACAAAAGCCCATAATCCCGTCAATGCATCAAAGCGAAACATAAAAACCAAATTCATCACCACGACAAACAAAGACGAGCACTCACGGCTAATTCTACCGTGCGACAGAGCCAATGAAAACCAACAGCCGAAACACGGCGGGCCAAGCCAAAGACAAATCGTCAAGCCCCAACCCACTGGTTGAAGCTTTATGAAGAGGCGGTCATTGAGTCTGAGGCCCGAACCGCCATCGTGCAATTAAAGAGCGAAACACAGCCACCAACAACGACCGAGCCGACAATCAGGCATGCAGCCCGCCGCACAACATCCAGGCCACAACCGACTCCTTCAAAACCGTCAACCAATCCCCTGAATTGCTCCGAAAAACCAGACGCCAATTCTTCCAAATCTGCACACTAAGTCACCGCAAACCCCGGCTCCGACACATACCGATGCAGATGTGTCCCTAGACCGACGTTATATTTTCCCACTAAGCCGCTGCGTCCGCGACAAAACTTCGACAACGCCCTACGAAGTCCAAAACAACGACAGCCCCGCCCAAGAAGCCCGGCAGCAAGGGCTCCACCACGGCAGTTAAAGTCTCTAGACCCGAAGAAGCCCTGGCGTACCCAACAAGCCGAGACATGCACACCCCACACTAGGCACGCCGGGGGAAAACCGCCACCCAGAAAAGGGAAACCGACTATAGCAAAACCAAAATCGTCCAAATAAGTGTCACAGTCAAAAATCAAAATAGAATTGGAAACAGTATGGATCTTAATCTGGATCTACACTGTTTTGCATAGATATCTGTACCGGTCTACTTTGTTGAAAAAGTCAAAATGTATACATTTATCGCGTAAATGGCACCACCAAACAACCGGTATAACGTATCACACTGAGAAAACCGACCTTCGAATCCTGAATTTGGATGACATTGTGTAATTTCGAGTTATAAATATAAACTTATAGGCATACAATTTCTAACTTTTATCATACATATTCCCAATTATGCTAACAAAGAAACACAAGCTTAAATATATTTCCCTGCCCTCCTTCTACCCCTACAGTTTCCTGTCCAGTTTTAACCATACAAAATAAAAGTTTTAATGGTTGAATGTTTCCACTGTAGTCCATTCTAGACTTAGCCCAGTCTACAATAAAGTCTCTTTGTAGGCCGCATAGACAATATTTAATATTACCCTGCTTCTGTTTTTAGGAACCTGGCTCACCTACTAGCATCTTATGCTCATTAAATAGAATAGAAAAGAATCGGGACTTCTGGGAAATAATAATTACTCGGTAAATTTATGTAATTCTTCAAATGCCTTACCTTAGACTTGTCTATTCTCAATAATACTTGTACCCTGTATACAATATTGTAATATATGAAACGTACCTTACAGCTTTCACTGCAGCTGGTGTTAGGGCCCTGTGGCGACCGTAAACCGTCGCCTCGTATTTCAATACAGTTTATAATGCATGGTCTTCTGCGATCTATTAGGCCTTTTCGTATCTTTTAAAAATGTATTTGAGGGTCAATGATGAGGCCTTCTTATCGTCGATACTACGAATTGATCTCTAAATTCGATACCGAACTGAAACACACCTGCTATTAGGCCTATCGGAACTTGAATTTTATGGTGACTTAGTGTATAAGTTTAGGAAAATTGTATGACAACTTGAATGTTCTGATCATTTAAATAAAATTGTTATATGTTATAAACAGAAGGGTATAATATTGATGGCATAAAATAGTCTGCTTGCTAAGCGGTTAATCCAATCACGGTTGACCACTTTGTTTTCAATGATTGCATGCTGGATGGATCGGGATTCAGACTCTATGATGACCCGACTTAAAAACTATTCATTAGGTGGTATGGGCCGGAACTTTTCATGTCTGTTTCTCGGCTTACTGGGATTCAACTGGTTGTTTTCCTTTGCTCAAGTATTTCAGTGGTGTTGTTTGACAACCCAGGGATCTCCAAATGTCTTAACAAGTTGTTTCTGTTGAGTCCTTATCTTTGCTTTATTTGTGATTTATAAGTTGCCGGTAATGGTTCATGGATGAGTTAGAAGACCTCCACACGAACCAAATATATGTTTTTACTACTATGGAAGCTGAGGGCGAGGATTGGGATTCCGTAAAGTCTCATCCCCAATCCCCTCTCCCCCACACACCCAATTCATTACTGACCGTTCCAAGGCGGCACTTTCATTGTGGTACGTTTTGTTAATTGTTACGCAGAATTTTACTTTCTAATGTTTTTCTTTTAACTATGACGTAAGTTGATTATATATTCAGTTAAGTTTGAGTAACACAGTCACCACCTTTTGGGGAAAGAGTTGCCAACTCGGCTTGCCGTCTGTTCATTTTATGGCTGCTTTATTGTATTTTTCTGTCTTTCCGTTTGGTGTGGGGAAGGGGGAGAGGGGGGGGGGGGGCTTGATGTGGATCTGATTGAATCAGTTCCTGAGTTTTGTTATTTACTTTGGCTGAAAACAGCAAAGAGCAAATACACCCTGGTCTGTGTTATGCAAACTACAAACACAATTTAGGGGGATTTTATACATTTCCAGGGGAGACAACTCTGTGATAATCATTTTTGCCTCCTTTATGAAAAGGGGTCTACTTTTAAAGAAAAAAAAATCTCTTTTCCTTTTAGACCCCTTTTCAGACCTGAGTTGATTTGTAGGATAGGAAACTGGAAATCACAAAATGTATCTACATTATACAAAATAGGTAAAAAAAACTACTAAGTGTATCATTTTCCCTTAGAGATTTTAAAGGTTTACCTAAGGAAAAAATCACATGACAAATATGTTCCTTTCAAACAAAGCACGAAGAGATGTACTTGTCTGAAACACAGTATATATTCAATTCTAAATGTTCCAAACATATCTGGTCATTGTCTTGAACTTAGAGTGTTGGGTTACTTAAGTAATAAAAGCTTTCAGGCATTCTTATTAATCAGTAGGCAACGAACTGTAGTACGGAAAGGGACATGCTAGTTTTAATGTTTTTACTTGTCCGAACAAAATAGTCCAAACAAAATAATAGTGTGTTCGGAAAACTTAATATATTGTCTGCATAAGATACTATCTTGTTTGGACGATATCTGGTTCGGACAGCTTAATATCTTCTCAAACAACTTAATATCTTGTTTGGACGACTACGATTGCAGTCACCATATTGCAATAATAATAAATCAGCCAATCAGGGTGTATAAACAAGATAATAAGTTGTGCGAACAAAATAAGTTGTGCAGACAAGATATTAAGTTGTCCGAACAAGATATTTAGTTGTCCGATCAAGATATTAAGTTGTGCGAACTATTACAGATCGATTCATTAATTATCAATGCATTTTACTTTAGAATAATTTACTTCGTAAAGTAGGGGATGGTATTGTAAAACTTACGGAATCGTATATGGACCTATAGTTAACAAGTTGCTTTTGTAAGCTCGACAATAGTTATGTCGATCTGATGAATTCTTAACACATAATTTCATCTTTTTAATGTTAACAAGATGAATTATCAAAGCCTCGAAATGTTGTATTTACTAATGTTGACGATTACGGTATTATGTAAGTGCCACTTCCAAACTATCGATAAGATGCGCGTTATTACAGTAGAAATGCGATGATAATACCACGTCGAATCGACTTACTTTATGTCTGCATGACAAAAAAAAAAAAAAAAAAAAAAAAAAAAAAAGACTTGCCGACTGTAGGTCCACATACGCTTCCATTGAAACTATAGTTACCTGAAATGAGAAATCTATTTTATAAACCTACCGTATAACCTATAAAACTCCTTATCGTACCACTCCTAAAATTTAAACATGTTAGTACTGTTGCTGTGTCTAAAATCTAGTGGATGAGGGATAAACTGTGTAGACCCTGATCGTCCGATCAGGGTGCACAAGGTTTACTCAGTCCTGCCTGTCCAAAAGCTTCAGTTTACATGTAACACGATCAAAAATCTTTCTCTTCATGCTTGGTTATCGGGTCTTCTATTTGTGCTAATATTTTTAATAGTTCGAATTTCATATAATAGTAGTATGCTATATGGTTGTTATATGTGCCCTCGACATACAAATTTATGGTGAACTAGAGAAAATATCCCAGAATTATCATCACATGCTCCTCAACAAATCCTCTGAAGTTAAGTATGGTGATACAGGAGAGCTTTTCTGAGCGAATGCACATGGCCTAGCTAGATTACACGTGTGCACATCGTGCTCTGTTCATGCGCAGTTTGCACCTGATCTTTATTCAGCTCAAATACACCACTGGTATTATATAGTGCAGCGTTTCACAAATCGATTCCATACAGTCATTTAATCTAAGCAAGATTGATTGAAAAAAAAATAATAAAAATAAAAAAAAATAAATAAAAATTCTTGAATAATTCATTTAGGAATAAATGTAATCAGGTGCAGTTCCCATTTATAGTCACAAAATTATCAGGACTCGGTTGCTTAATGTAAACTGTATATGAACCATCAATATTAAGCTTTATAGTTAAATCGAAGTTCGCAGTGGATATTACATAAATGTTCCCCAATAATTATATATTTCTATGTTTAATGCCAATGTTATCTTGTCATACCGTATACGAGTATACTCTAAGTATTGAGACATCTGAACTCCTTATCATACACGAACTAAAATGTTTTATTAAGGGGAATTGCTTCACCTTCAAGGGTAAGCAGTTCTGTCTTAATTGCTTTTATCCTTTCTAAAAAGGGATCTGCTCTAAAACGAAATAGTTTTCTGTCCACTCCTTAGAAGTAAACTCATTCCGTTTAGATTACTCGGTAACAAATTCTTTCCTTTTAGATTAGACCCCTTTTCAGAAGGGGTCCACTCTAAAAGTTAAAATTTGCTCCTTGCAATTTGTTTCCTTGTTTAGAGTATTTAAGAGCAAATGATTTTCTTTTAGGTTAGATCCCTTTTTCAGAAGGCCTTGATGTGCAGCACAAAATTTATCTCCATTGTAAAATTGGCGGGAAATCTGCACGTGCGTCCAGTTCTTTTAAAATAAAATAAAATAAATAAAAACAAAACAAAAAAAACAAAACAAAAAAAAACAACAACAACAACAACAACAACAACAAAAAAAATAACAAATATTAAGCAATTTGCTTGCAGAAGTGTTCCAGCATCCCTCATAACATGGATAAAGGTTTATTTCAATCTCAGCTTCTTCTATGCAGAAAAAGAGCATAGGGGCACAGCGTTGTCCTTTTTTTGTAAGTGCTATTGTTATCGAAAGAGTATAAACGAATGTATCGGCGGCAAAACAATTCTTTCTTGAACAGCTCATATTAGAAAATTACAGACTTGAATCGATTCCCTGTTCAGATTTCCTTCTTTTATGTGTTCTTTGTTTTATAGATTGTATTTGTATGTTCTATATATCGTTCGACGCTTTCGGACAAGCTTTTTTCTCTCTTTAAACACTTGCTCAATTAATCTTAGATTATAAATCATTCTGCCTAGACAACATGATTATATTTTCTGGTAGATTCATACATGAATGCATAACCCACATCTTATACCAATCGAATAGGTACGATAGTATAGCGTGTTGCAAAAATCGAAAATCTAATTGGTATCGGACATCGCCAGACAATTTAATAACCAAGCTTTCTGCATCAGCGTTTATTATTTGAAAATAGTATACTGTTACCGTTTCAGGACAACCAATAATAATAAGCGCATTTGAACCGAGTGGACCGAGTCTACGCAAGGCTTTGAATAAATCCACCTCTACATTAAGGGGTAGTTTTTCATTAACGCCTGCATGTAATACAAATAATGTAGACCCTGGTCAGCTGCCGAAGAACGTACTATCTGAGCTGGGTCCACACTACTTACCGGACCTTCGTTTTCGGGACACTAGTCATTGATGGCTTGATTCAAGTCATGATAAAGGTGGAAACTATATCATTACTGCCAAGTTACGTGAAGTGGACTTGCCCAGCTAGCCAGCTGATACCCAGGAAAGGCTTCTACGTATTTAAAGTTATGTATGCCTAGCATCCCATACAACATGGACATTGGCAAACAGTATAGGCTCAGATACTTTTTGCATTCAGGAAAGGAATTTCTATAAAATATTGTAACAACAAAAACTAACCGCACACTCCTAATATTGAAATAGACATGTCCAAAGAGTTAAGGTAGAAGAATCCACTCGGCTTAAATATACGTGAAGTGCTTACTTTACCCGCTACGGCGTTTGCGCTGAAAAAAAAAGTAAATACGCAGAGACCAAGGAACGGCCAAAGTCACGGACACTGCCCTCTTAAGGCACCGGATAAGCGTTTAATTACATGGAATGACAATACAGAATAGCACTTCGAAAACAGAACAAACAAACTGTGTAAACTGCCCAGTAAGCATTCTTTATAAATCAGCTACCCTGACGGGCCGATAACGGCCCACTGTAGAATTTTGTTGCAAGTAAAACAATATATGATTCATATACATACGTACAATGAACTAGCTTGGACGTTCAGTAAACACACCTTATTGCAGTTATACTACATACATATTACACGCACTACTGTATTTAACGAAACGTGAAACATTTAGTGAAGAAGAAATGAATTTCTGTGAGGCAGAATTCTATTCTGCTTCGAGCGAGAAGCTTTCACAAGAAAAACATTGCAGAAATAAACATGAATATGCCCAGCAAAGGTCACATAAAAGAGCATGGTCGTCCTAAGGTATCGGATGAGGGGTAATTGTGTGAAATGATTACACACAGCATCGCTTCATCAAAATCAGACCACATAAATCAGACCGTATTCAAAGCCAATCCTTCTCTCTCTGTCTCTCATTCTCTCTCTCTCTCTCTCTCTCTCTCTCTCTCTCTCTCTAGAAGGGAGGGGTATTAAATTTGTTTTTATGGTTATTCAACCTTTGCTTTAAATCAAACTTTGCTTTGCGAGAACTCTCTCCTGCATTTTTAAGACGTACAATTTAAAAATAATGAATTAATCTAATAGGAAAATCATAAGCACGAACGCCCGAAATGTGTCTGATAAACTTTAATATGTATCATTCGAAATGGTGTTGTAAAATTTCCAAAACAAACGTTTTCTTACAAACTTATCGTAGCGGCCGTTTTGGATATGCAATCGGACGTTTTTTTTTTTTTTTTTGTTTTTTTTTTTTTGTTTTTTTTTATTAATCCGTTTCAATGAGCCTTCTTTTAAATGACGTGGAAAAAGAAAGAAGCTTATTAGAACATGCATATGAAAAACAGTTTGTTAAAATTTGTTAAAATTTGTTTCAGGCGGTAAACCAAAGGAATGCAGAAAACAGCTTCAGTGTCACTTTTGGCTTCGAAGTTGCATTTTGAACTTGATAGAATAAACATTCTGCTTTCTGGTTTGAGCATTTCGTCTTTTTTTTCTATGAACTTAATCTGAAATATCAAAGTTGTGTAAACTTGGAATTTGTTAAGTATCAACTAGAACTCCTCAGAAACATGCCTGACTTCACGAAATGCAATGTATTCATATCTGCTATACAGCTGCTTTATATACAGTCATGTCAACCTGTCTTCCCATATCAAAATAAATTGTACATCTTTCCGATTCTATGGTTAGCAAAATTTCTATATCGAAACCCGTACTATAAGTATGTTGATTACTTTCATTTTATATCATTTTTTTTAATGTTTCAAAAAATCAGAATCACCAGTGATTCCCCTGAGTTCAGAAAGTAAGTAACCATAAAAATATAAGTGATGATTCCCAGGAAATACTACATTTACGAAGCACAACACTCATTAGGCACCAAAAAAAAAGGAAAGATGAGGAACAAATAAGGACAGAACAAACGCCATTTATGAAACCACAGACGCACAAATGCATAAGAACTGCAACAGAAGAACCGCATTGGAACGGTCGGCAGGAAAACTAGTGATAGGATGGGATGTGGGAATGGGGATGGGGGATGCAAGACTTAAACCAGTTTTATTTGCGCGAAACCTCACCCTTGATTCTGATGCAGCTCCAACATACAACTCTATGTTCAGTCCGCATAAAACTAGGGTTCCCGGCGATAGGCTCTGCTATGATTATGAACAAATACAATCATATTTGTATGTTAAAGGTCGCAACCATGTAACATCTCCTTTATGCTATGCTTTCAACCCTGCCAGACTAAAACAGACAATGTGTACATTTCCAAACAGTGCAGATCCAGATAAAACGTCTAAATAAGATTTACATTGTTTCCCATTCTGTAATAGACTTTTTAAACTTGCAAAGGCTTACTTCAGTGTTTTTGTACTACAAAAAAAAAAAAAAAAAAGAAAAAAAAAAAAAGAAAAAGAAAACACACACACACACACACACACACACACACACACACACACACACACACACACACACACACACACACACACACACACACACACACAAAACAAAACAATAAAAAACAAAACAAAACAAAACAAAAAAGCAAAAAACAAAAAAAAAAACAAACAAACAAACAAACTACAACATGATATCTAACTGACATATGTAAAGTAATACCTAACATTCTCAGTTTACACCGGAACCAATATCTGACACTGTCAATTTACAACCAAGTTCATATCAGGAGAGGTGAGAACATACACTGAAACAGAGGCGCATCCTATGTACGTTTACATAAGTCTAGCATCACCATCTCCATCATCACGGAGTTTCTGATAATCTATCAGCTAAAGTGAAGCATAAACGAAAGCTAACTCCATAGAGCAACTAGGTTCCCTGGAAGGGTGGAATAGATAAGTTTGACCATCAATGATAGTAACAGGGAACTGCATCAGAATGAAGGGTGATGTTCTACACGATTCTAGTTCTACTGACCGTTCTAAGGCCCCTGAGGCAGTTCTTCTTCTCTCGTGCGTCGGTGGTTTCATATATCGCGTTTGTTTTGTCATTGCTTATTCCTCATCTTCATCAGTTCGGTGAATCGGGAAGGCTATGCTTCGTTATTGTGATATTTCTTGGGTATTTTCAATTATATTAAAAATTAGCGTTACATGTGACCGCATGTTTTTTTTCTGTATTTTTGTGAAATTTGAACGTTGTTTCTTTATTGAAATGTAATCGACAGAAAACCAGTAAGATATTATACTGTGCAAAAAGGCCTGTAATTTCCGTCGGACGGAGAAAAGTTAACGTGTTTTCTCATCATGATTAATACTTATCTAACAGAGGAATCATCATTTGTGAACATTAAAGCTGCCTTTTGTAATCCATTTTCCCTCCGTAAACAAACGATCTGCCTCTAATGTGATGGCTTGTCTGATATAATTGGCCATAGAATTTTTTCTCCAAATGGAATGAATGTAGAGTATCTGGTTGTTATATGTTGCAACGAATTGTATTTCTTCGTAAATACTTGGTGTATCTTTTCACAGAAACAGATTATCTGTCCTCGGAAAAATAACAACAACAACAACAATAACAACAAAATAACAATAATGGCTTATTATCAATGCCTCTGGTCGGGGATATCGTATTTCTTTTTGTAGATTTTTTATGTTCTGGTTTCACATCGCCATCGGGTCTTCTTCGTTTCATAACAGTGGTTTTGATTATGTATGTTTCACTGAGATGTCCCTGTGCGGACCGATCATATGTATTTTAAAGTGCATCAGAATTGAGGGTGAGGTTTCGTGCGAGTAAAACTGGTTAAAGGCTGGATAATGACAGTTCCATGTTAAGTCCATACAAAATGGGTAGCTTTGATATTGACTTTGCGAGTGTCCCATTTAGGGTGGCGGATTATGTCTCAGACGTTTGTTTTGCGGACGCATTGGTAGCATACCTTGGTAACCTTTTGATTGATTGGCTTCTGGAGCAGAGCTATCGATATCACAAACCGTAAAGCATTCACTATATTTTATCTTCGGCACTCTGAATTGCTGTCTAAATATAACATCATTTGGAAAAGTCTGCTTCTGCAGGGCACTATTTGTTGGTGACATGCTCTGCAGGATATGGATAGTTGCAAGGAGGTCTGTACGTTTTGAACTGATGCTGGGAGATTGTTTTCTGGATGGTTTGTGCCTGGTTGTTTTCATCTTGGGCTCATCTACTAGCGGTTTTAATTTACTCTGATTTACAATGTAGTCGGTCCCTCATAATGTCTATCTATTTATCTATACTGGGTATCTACGTCATGAAAGCCGTAACAAAGGAATGAAGCACAGCTGAAAGAATTCCCCGCCTGTCGTGAGATTCGAACCCTGTTTGTCCGGATAAAAATCCAATGTTCTAACCACTGAGCCAAAGAGTCAACTTCCTGACGCAATTGTCAGAGATTGAATATATACCTACAAGCTATGCAAAATTTGCCAAGACAGATTATCGAAGGTAGGAGTGATAGGCCGTAACAAAATTATTGCGCGAAAACAGTACGAACAGATAAATAATGAGTATATGGGCCTGCCATATTTACCCCAAGCATTCGGATAGACAGATATGAAAGAACAGTGTAGGCCCAACTCAGATTCCACAGAACACGGCATCTGAACAAAGTCTGCACTGATTACCACTCACCGACAGATTTGAATACACCAAGTAGTAGAATGTGGTTGTTTAAGCATTACGACAAGTTTGTTAAGAAGTAAAGCTATAGAAATATTAAGGGGAAATTCGGTAGTATTTCTATATTAAAAGTATCTAATTCTTCTTGTATGTCTTGTATGTAAATTATGTGAACACTGTAAACACATAACCAAATAACGTCGTGTCGACGCCACCGAGACGTTGCAGACATTGTAATATCGTCATTTGGATGTCACCGCGACCATCACGAAAACACGCCTATATAGTTTTGACTCCCTTAAACCCCACTTTTATACAGTAAAACTGGGGTTTACAGGGACAGACATTTTTTTCTTATTTCTGCTCGAAAACATAGATTGTGGGTACTTGTTAGAACCGCCTCGCAAGGCGGTTCTAACAAGTACCCACAATCTATGTTTTGAGCAGAGATATGAAAACTACCAGAATTTTTCATCTGAAAGTTTTTAATTTTTGGTGGTAGAATTCTTAATAGACTTGAATAGGCGTATTTTCGTAATGACGTAGCAGTGACTTCGAAACGATTTTATTACTTCACAGCGACGTCGAAACGTTTTACGACGTTGTGTGTTTGCTGGTCAGTTACCTTATCGAACAGTCATGGTAAAAACTAACAATGCATAAAATTAGCAATATGCAAAACAAGCATACGATAGTAGGGCAAACACTCTTACAAACAAGAATATTTGCATGAAATACTGCATCCTACTTGCCCTAAATACTGGACACCTTAACCCTTTATCAAATTATGTTACGTTTAAACAAAGTCACTTAACTGCTTCTTTATTTATCTAAAATATCTGGATGTGGCAAATAATGTGCAATCCTGATCAAATGCCACATTCTGTGGCGTTTGATTTGGGTCTACTTTGTTTGCGGATGACTGTCACAATACATTGCATAAATACAGTATAGTTAGTCGAGGCATTCGAATGGATTCATAATCTTAGGAATTTCTTCTACAACGCAAATGGCTGTAACGGTTTAGGTTAATACTCCTTATTGATCAACGCTAATTGTATGGATTGTCAGAAGGCGCTCTTATGCCAATAACAGGTCTTGTCAAGCTACATTTGAGCCACAACGTCGGAAAACATACCTCTGATAATGTGCGACCAGCAAAGTTCAGATCGGGCTGCGCATTTGCGCAATCTGAATGGAATCTTCGTTATCAGCTTAAAGAAACTTTGCATCGTTGCGTATCCAAATGTCACCTAGTGAAGATCCTGATCAGATTGTTCAAATGCAGAGGCTGATCTTAATCTTCTCTGTGCACATGGCCGGGCCCCGATGTTATAAAACTTTTTTCATGCTCAACTCAACTCAACTAAGCATGATATTTCACCTGATCATAAAAATAAAAATATGAAAATTAAAAAAAAATCATGCTCAACTCAACTGAGCTTGCTCAGCTGTTGAGCATGAAAGAAGTTTCAAAATTTTGTCAGTATTATAAGATTTATTAACAAAACAAATTTCATGCTCAGCTGAGTTGAGCATGAAAAAAGTTTTGTAACCCCTGGCCTGAAGGTACGCTTTTTGACATTGCGACTCATTTGATCAATAAGGGATGTTTGTGTTAACAAGGTTTATTAAGTTTTTCTCAGCTGCGGGTATGACTTTTCTTAAGGCTACTTGATATTAGGTAGTATTAGGTCGCTCGAGTTGAAATGTCATGATACGAGTGCTATAAACAGGACGATTAAGACAAAAGGAATTAAATTTGTAAAATAAAATCTGATTTGAGGGATCATTTGAAAGCATTAATTTTGAAGAAACGGAAAAAAGCAGACATAGGTTTATTGAGACTGTCATAAAACGTGCAGTAGTGTTCATGAATCCTAGCCCGTGATTGAGCGATATTTCATTTTCAACTAAATACAAATGAACTCCAAAATCCCCAAAACCTGAAAAAATAAATTGAAGTATGGGAGACGTTTCATGCCAGCTTAGTGACGATGATGAGGTTCTGAAAAGAGGGATTATTTGAAAGAAAGAAAGACACACATTGACTAAACTATTAAGAATAGACACGGTTTTATTGACTCAGTTCATGGACTGTAATGAAATACTTTTCGCACCTACTAGTTTATGGTTGAGGGAATTTCTGTTTTCGTTTTTAAAACCAAATGAACTCAATGATCGAGAAGGATCAGAGAATAAAAGGCGAGTTACTGGGAGATAGTTAACGGCCACAACACAGTATTGCACATACACATGTAGTGAATTACTTCCATTATTTTGAACACGGAATATATGGCGAAACCTTTACTCTATGGCAAAACGAGTGTGAAATACTATCTTTTAAAACCTCGTAGAAAATGCTACCTGACCCTAAAGTTTGACTCCAATTTGCATAAAATGTCAACTAGGATTTTCCCAGAAAATTTGATTTGACATTGCATGCAAATTGTCTCCTTAGGATATCATTTGCATGAAATGTCAAATATACTCCTAAGGAGACAATTTGCATGAAATGTCAAATCTTATTTGCTGGAAAAATGAGAAAATATCATCAAATATGTTAACTGCTGAATATGTCCATAGCGCTGTAAGTGTTAAGATTGAAAACATAGCCGTTGCAGCAATGTGAAACAACCGTTTAATATCCGTGAATCCCAAAATTCTTCTCGTTGGCTTTAAACTACCGTATTTCGCCTAAATCCTGGGACTTCTCTATGGAAATGGATTCTGTTTCAAGAAAGATAATTGTTTGGACTTCCTTCTGAAAAGGGGCTCTACACTAAAATGAAATAATGGAGAAGCCCCTTTTTAGAAGAGTATTGGTGGTTTGGCAAGCAACCAGAAGTTACAGAGGAAGTTGTGTATCTTGTAACAAATGGCCAAATCAAAGAACTGGCAGCACTTGTGAGTCGATTGTTTCTGAGAGTAGGCAGGAAATGGTCAAGAACGGCGACTTAAGATTGTTTCATTTAACCCTTAACTTCCTGAAATGTAAGCAGCACAGACTCTGATCAGACGCCGTGCTCTACTGCGTCTGATCTGTGTCTGCATTGTTTGCCAATGTCCCAGTCCAGGTTTTACATCTCAGCGACAAGAATAGTGAGGCAATAAATAACCGTTACCTGGATTTCGTACAAATGCACGGTTTGATTTCATTGGTCAATGATAACCATGTGGACAACAAACTTTAGGAAATTTTGGTGTATGTATACTATGAAAAGATTGTAAACAATCGACCTAAAACCACCAGGTGTATCATGCTCCCTTTAGTCTTTATCGTAATTGCCTTAACATTCAGCAGGTCCCTTTTGCTACCTCTTGATGCGTTCAAACTTATGACTGAGTGTCAAACATTGTAGACCCTGCTTGAACGCCTTGATTTGTCGCATTGGACATGGGTTTACACTGTTTCCTCAGATCTCGTTGTCCAAATACGCAGGGATTTTATGGTAGCCAATTTTTTTCTTCGTTACATAAATCTCACGAATGGTAATGTCAATGCTTATTTACATATATCAAAAGTTAAGCACCGTTATATTACAGTATTAAATTGTCATATTTAACAATGCAATTTTAGGATCTATACTCTCAAACATGATACTTGTTTGACATCCCTGAATGTGTCAAATGGCTTCATATCCCCATCCGAATAAATGTATTCATAATGAACTCAAATGAATTAGTTGCCTGCCTCCGTCATATATAATATTATTCTTAGAGTTATATATGGCCTCGGTGGCTCAGTTGGATGCGCCGTCGGACTGGAGACCAGGAGGTCGCGGGTTCAACCCCCGCCGAGGTCGGCAACATTCTTTCGTGGAGACTGATCATGAAATATTTTCTACGGTCATTCTCTCCCTTCCGCTGATTCAAGAAGGGTAGTTGTCAGTTTCTGGCGAAAGAATGTGCACAATACTGGTTAACCGCTTAGAGGACTAAGCCTGCCCAGTAAACGTGTGGTTAGGTAAACTGACCGCGCTCGACATGACCCCATTGGGTTGATTAGGCCGTAAAACCTCAACACACACACACACACACACACACACACACACACACACACACACACACACACACACACAGAGTTTTATATAGTAAATGTTACCTTGTTTACCCTAAGCAAACAGTGTAGACGCTGCGGCTGATCAGAGTCTGTATTGTTTGCCAATCATCCAGCAATTTTAGACTATCGAAAGGTAATAAAAGCAGACATTCAAATTTGATGACTAGTATGTTAAGGGGTTAAACTGTCCGAACACTTAGGGTAAATATGTTAACCCTATACCCTGCCTTTGCAAACAGTGTAGATCCAGATCAGTTGGCTTCTGAAGAAGCCAACTGATCTGGATCTGCACTGTTTGCCTTTAAGTATGAGAATTTATAGCAACAGTGCAGATCAAGTATTCTGATTGGCTGAAAATTAGAAGTGGGTGTGGCATCTTAATTTATTCAGCAGGACAAGGGTTAACTGACGCCGGAAATTACTTTGCTACTGTCATAAAATCGCCAAAAGTTACCTGGATCCTACTATCGGCTGGACTTTATATCTCTTACCAGCAGACTTGCATACATTGGTTGTGGTATCTGAGATATGAAAATTGAAAACAAGTACATGTAATTTAAATGGAAGCGGGACTTTGACTTGTTGTATATTTACATATGAAACTGACTGCTTTAATGGCGAAACGTATTTCTAACGTTAATGAAAAGTTTTCTTTAAAATCATTCATGGAACGGAGTGAGGCGAGAATCGCGAGTGTTTCTTGTTTGTGCAGAATATCACTGTTTGTCAGAATGACGGCACAAATCAATACACGCATTTGACCAACATTTATGCGACATTTAGAAATTCCGACAATCAATTTACAGGGTCAGTGCCACCAATGGTGTACAGTAATGGAAACAATAGAATGTAATAAACATTTATGGCTCTCTCTCTATATATACATATTGTGAAAGTATATTAGATGGCGCAATTTCTCCTAAATTCCACTTTATTGTAATAACGTCCAAATAAAACTGTCTGCAATGTTGCAAAATCATGCAACACACGAAATGGACCCTTAACTCATTGGCAAATAGTATGGTCAAGGCCAACCAACGCATATGCTTTTTGTCGCTTTTCAAGAGAATGATCGAATTTAAAGGCTGGTCTGGGTCTTATCGTACACATGCTAGGCCTTATTTGGTATAGCATGATGTTACGCGTGTTTGTACATTAACGGTAAATAAGAAGAGAATAGTCTGACTAAATCACAGACCGTGGCCTTATTGCACACGAGTTAGGTCCAATATCATACATTATATTCTTATATACTTTGTACAGGTTCGTCAATTGATACAGCTTAATCAATGCATACCCAGCGGGAACACAACGTCGCATGAACGCCGATGCAACTCCATGACGCCGCACCAACGTCGATGGAACGCCGCCCCAACGCTGCGCGCCCGTTCGGTACCAAGCAAACACACAACGTCGCAACATCGCCTCGCAGCCGCCGCGACCCCACGATGTCGCCTGACGCCGAGACTACGCCACTACGATGCCACGTGCCTGACGATATAAATGTTACAAAGATAATGAATATATATATTATAATGCGAGGCAGATAACATGATAATGGTACATTCAATCTGAGAATGTATTTTAGCAAGTGAAGCTACAAATATTTTGACACAGTTGGTTGCGTCCATTTTATCATCTAAAATGGTTGAGCAGCCTGAAAGCAGCGTTTCAATTTCACCTTTTAATGACTAAAATAAAATCTTTAGAAAGAGCATTGCAAATCTCAAGATCTGTCTGCGCTATAGAATTGTTTTGAAATCATTTCTACAATACAATATAATATGGTTTGTTAGAGATAGAATACATTCCTGACAAAGCTGGCACCTCAAGACCCATCTACCCGGTAACATAACGCCTAGCACACGAAAGGCTTTTTGAATAAAACAGTTATATTTTGGAAATTCTCTACTTACTTCCCACAATACAAACTCTTTATAAACTTCTGTAACTTTTATAATAGGGCTTATACTTATTCTTAAATTTGAGACGCCATTCTCGTTCGCGTATACATTTCATATTTTGTTTTACTGTACGTTTTCAGGCTAGTTTTGATATAAATATGCTCTAATAATCTATTAATTGGTTTCGTTAAGGAATATTTTCCAAGAATACGGTACATATCTAATATAAAACCCCTTTCTGCACAGGCGTTGCTTTGATAATCAACAAGTCTATATATGAAAAACTCCTTAACGCAAAAATAAGAAAGCAGATTGCACAGTTGTCCAAAGAAAATTAATTTACGATAATCTATATGATATTCTATACACCTAATATTCAATTATACAAGATCGACATCCGTACTCGTACGCTTTAGGAGAGACTGCATGAATTTTTAGCATATTGTCATCTATGGATAAGTATTTATTCAACTTTCAAGAGCTTTTAGAGAATATCTTCTTCAACAAGTATTTCCTCTAGAACCCAAGATCTGTTTGAAATTATGTAATATACCATTAGACTCATTAAATACTATTACCACGCATTTCGGAGGTTGAAAAGGATACCTTCACTTACCGGAGTGATTATAGCAGATCTTAATCATATGAGCCATTCTAATTTCGAAACTGACAATATTAACCTGTAATCGGCCACCGCCGGGCTACCACAATTAATGTTATATACATAAAGACCTAAACTGGGCTCTTCTATATCCCATATGAGGTCATTATCATATACTAGATACAGAAATGGGGAGACAATTCCTCCTTGCTTAATACCCTGTTGAACAGGGAACCGTTCTGATTGATGTAACTGATTTCTAACGCAACACTGCACATCAGCGTGTAGGTTTATAATAAATTTTAGAATAGCCTAATTTACACCACATTTATATAACTTGTGGAATAACCCATCAAGTAATACTTGATCAAAGGTCTTCTTTACATCAAGGAACATGCATATACTTTTCTGCCTTTTTTAGCAAACTATAACGCCTCTTTAAGGAAAACTCCGTCATGAGACAGTCCTGATGCTTTCTGAATCCGCCCTGCAAAGGCTGGATTGGGGGATTGATAGCGTCAAACAGTTCGATTCTCGTCGATAAGATATTCTCCAAAAATGTTTGAGTAAAAGAAGACAATGTAATGGCGCGGTTATAATCGGGATTATCTTTGCGCTTATTCCCTCCTTCAATTCAATTACAATTACCCCGTTTTTCATCTCTTTTAGCGCATATGTCAGATGAATGATTGCTGTGTAAAAATGCGTGCTAAACTCAAATATTATGCTTCAATATATCTAATATGCTTTTAGACAATGCCATCATTTGCTTCAGCCTTATTGCAGTGAACCATTGTGACAGCGGATTCTCCTTTTTTCTGGACACGATAGGATAGCTCAGTTACTCAGCTAAGTCTTCCAACGATGTTACAGAATCCCTGACTTCCTGCGTCACTGTGTCATAGAATCCGGTATCACAATGCTTATTATGCTTGGGGTGTACATGCAAAGACATACAATGACAGAAATAGTAAACCATAACATAAGCACCACCTTGTAACTGTCAGTAAATATTTTACTGGAGGGGGTGGGGGTCTTAAATCGATTTACGTGGCCACAACCCTCGCCCTCGCCCTGAGTTCTGCCATGGTATACTGTAAAACACTTAAATTTAGCGGCAGCTAATTTTGGCGGTTTTATGAGTGGACTTTTTGGAGGCTCTATATTTTGGCTGTTTTTTTTTTTTTTTTTTTTCAAACAAACCAAATCCGCGATATCTGACGTAGCCCTTGTATCTTATGTAAGCGGGATCTGCACGGTGATTTGCAAGTGATACACGGTGATTTTCAACTTTTGTTCGTGGTGTGTAAATATATACAAATCAGTTCTATTGTTATTTAATTACGCACTGCCCATTAAATAAACGTGTTAATTATTCAATTATCAAGCTATTTTCAATGAAAATTGACATTTGGACCAGCAGTCATCTCAGTGATTTACTTACCTAGAGCTATGACTAATGAAGATTGACGCTGTATTGCCCTTCATCATACTTGCGATGTGTATAGGGAATATATTTCTGCCAGTTTGTTATTCTTCTCTTGCACTCTTTGATCTTTATTGGCTTTTTTTTTTATTTTGGCGTTTTTTACCTTGACCGCCAATATCGCCAAAATAAAATGTCCGCCAAATATGTGTTTTATAGTACACAAGGCATTTGTCCAGTCTAACATGGTTCATCATCTTTTTCCAGTTAATTAAGATAGTCTCAGATTAAGCTGATGAGACTTCAAAAACTCGAGACGGTAAAGTAAGCGTGCATCTGACGGGCCAATGCCTTGATACGTTGAGTGCGATATTGTCAATTATCTCACAATACGAAACATTTCTATGGGTATCAGAGTGTGATCTATGTGAGATTCGTGTCAGCCATTATAGGTGACAAAGGTCGATTTTGCATCAGTGCATCGCTCTAAGGAATTGGCAGGGAACATATTACTTTCATGCAAAGCTAGGAAGTATAAACTTCTATTGTCTTCTCGACCGCAGGAAATTGCTGTTGCTAAATATGTTTGTCGTCCATTATAACAACCATGCCTTTTTCAGAATATAAGTAAATAATATTTTGTAGCCGATCGATATGATCTTTAAACAGCTCAATCGAATAGTTTGCGCAGGGTAGATATATCTAGAAAATGTAGGTGTTTTATCTTAATCCATCTCAAGTTTAATTCCAATTATCCTGTCATCATCAAGGGCAAAAGAAAATATAAATTCATCAAATTTTCTATGCCACATTTCAGTTACTCCATTCATTCCGACCTTTCTATTACTACGGCTATTCGGATTAAAATCTGAGACCGCTTGACAATTTTACAAGTCGTCAAGTTGATTCAAGAAACGCAAAACTTTCTCATGCAGCCAGTTCGGAAAAGAAACCCCACAAATGTCTATTTTATTCTCAATCAAAAGGTCGATGAAATAAGTTGCACTGGACATAATGCAACATACAGTTCACGTCAAGATATTGAATATTTGTTTTGTAAAGACCATTCTTGTAAGTAAAACAATATGTAAAAAACCCTTTTAATTTATATTCGCCTCTTTTGTCAACGGCTAATACGATTCGAGTGGTCAATATCAGAGCGTCCGTACAAAGTGCGCGTTGGTCCGCCTTGGAAACCTGACGACTCGAAGCACAATCGGTACGGTCACCACGACCGTCTAAGGTCTTCAAATTACACCTGTCGGCAAATATGAGTGATTTCTATAAGCTGTGCTTGGCAGTTATTTTTGACATTTAGTCGTATCACAACATTATTTGGGGTTACACTTACTATTCCATATACGAATCAAGGTTACTGTCGGGCTACGTTTATTAACATTATTGGTGATTAGCTGCCGAGTAACTGATGGCTTAAACCAGGCAAAATAGTAACGATTAGCTCTTTTGTAACATATTGCTCGAAATTATCGTCCGCATCATCACCCTCGTTCCTACTACCATAAAAATGACTTGCTTAAAATGATTACCGCTTTATAACTACATGTAACCACTCCTGTCATAAGTGACACCGTGAATGAACTGTGTATCAACGGGTCTGCAACGCGCTTGGGATTGGTAAGAGCTACCAGCTGCCGACGATATGACGTCTCGGTACTATCTTTCGATGTTAGTTTCCGAGATCATGTGGTCACTACATACATTGCAACGCTGCGAACTGTATTCGAATTTGAGCCGCCCGTTTCAGTCTCATTACTGTCAGTGACGGAAGAAGAGTCGTTTAGTACCACCTGTACTTGATCATCACAACAGTGCCACCAGACGCGTCGTATCTCTGTCTCGAAGGAGGGTCAAAAGTGTTCGGCAAACTATGGACATTTTGGCCAAGCCTACCCTTGGCATTAGACTTGTGCGAGCGCGATGTAGTGAGCCTGCTCGGGACTATCTAAAATTGTAAAGTATCCAACGCAGTTTTGCATACATTTTGCATACATTTATCTTTACAAGTTTCAGTTCATTCTTTATATGAGTAACCCATAAATATTTTCAGACTCTGTTCTCTCTCCACATAATGTAATATTAAGTATTGCACTTTTAACAGTGTTTGTTAGTATTGTAAGATCAGATTTCTGTCCCATAATTATAGATTTTAATATTAGGATTTCTTTTGACCACCCTGTTTCTAACCAGTTTGAGTTTGCTTCACATAAATTACTTCAGCCTTTGGTGTGGTCACCAAATAGCCAAATTTCTAGAGAACAGTAGGGACTGACAGTGTTCGTTGGCTTTTGCCTGACTCAGAGCTTAACAGGCCGTCATATCCAAGATGAAATGGAGAGGACGTTTTTGTTGGGTTTCTTACTTTTTTTGTTCCTAGATATAAAATTAAGACCTTATTGGTCTTAAGGAAAATTAATACACTTTCAAGGGAAGCAACTCGTTCTGTAAAGGTAACTACTCTAAAATGAAATAATTTGTCCCATTCTGATCTGGATCTACACTGTTTGATCAGGTATGTCGGTTCGAATACGTAGGGTAATGCGGTACTTTTCTTTTTCTGACGTTACATAATGTTAAAAACACATAAAATCAACAGTAAGTGAAATGTTATTTACCATGAGAGAGGCACAATCGATTTTTTTTATTTACATAAATATATTGGAAATTCTTATTTTTCAGGATAATGGGAGCAGCTGCAATATAAAGTGATGCTGAATGCAATGGTTTAATGTTTCAAAATGTGTTTGATCAATTTGCTTTTAATATTCTATAATGATGTCAAGATATTAGTTTAATTGACTAAAAACTATTACCAAGTCAGTTGAAACCAGAGACGGCGCAATACGTTTTCAGCAACGTTCATACACACACACACACACACACACACACACACACACACACACACACACACACACACACACACAACCCCATGCCGTCTACAGTGGAAGTTCCTGACCATAAAATGCTGTAGAACCAAATGGTGTAATCATTTCTGCCAAGTTCGTTAGGATAATTTGATGATATGATAACGTATTTACGCTACATATCAAACGCCTCTAAACCGCACTTCTCCTTAAAATTGTGAAAGTCCACCGGACTAAATGGTGATGTATCTAACGTGTGATGACAATGTGTCACCTACTTTGGTGGCATCTGATCTTGATCTACGCTTGTTTTTCAGTCCAGTAAGTCCATACAAGCCGCGTCATGCGAAACATGTCTACGGGCATATGAGGACGGCGAAGCCCCAGATCAGCCTGTGCATCTGTGCAGTGACCAGGGCCTTAAATGTCAGATAACTGAATCGTTGGTTACTACAGAATGTATGAATGAAGAGCAAACGTCCAGATTATATTTTACCCATGCGCTGGAAGATAAGAATCTGCATATTTTGCGCATATTCGATGGCACGTTTTCGCTTGACGCAACCCGTATACTCATGGTAAATACGGTAGTACTTGCTAAGCTATGTAATTCGCTTGGAGCGGAAGAGGATCGAAAATATCAATATTATTAACGTTTTGAAAAGATAATAGTCGGGTGAAGAAAGAAAGTTAATCACAGAGAAAATTGTTCTGTTTAAGACTGCTCGTAAACACACGGAATCGGAATATAAGTACAGTCGACTCTCGTTATCTCGAACTCCAAGGGACTCTATGAAACACTTCGAGATATCCGTAGTTCGACATATCAGATTTACGGAACTGAGGAAAAAACAATTAATCGAACAACCACCTTTAACAGAATAAATACGTAATTTGACTCCTAAGTTAGAGATATATTGAAAATATTGTGGAAAAGAGGAGAAATTGCTCCTAAGGAGCTATTTCTCCTCTTTTTCACAATATTTTATTGACTGTTGGTAGACCTCTGTGTTAAAACAGGGACCAGATTATCACTTCGAGATAAGCGGTTGTTCGAGATAAGCGAGTTCGAGATAACGAGAGTCGACTGTATCAACATTTATAACTACGCGTATAATAACAGTATTTTGACCGATCTTACGGAGACTGTACGCATCGAGCATTTATCGGCCATTTGTATAATAAAAAAGAAGACATCTGTTGTGACTTCCTGTCTGCCTTCCTACTCAACAAACCCTTCTGAAAAAGGAGACGATCGTGTTCCTCAGTCATTTCAGACTTTGAGCAACGAGTTTAAATCTGATGACTGCAGTGCTGTTGCTTTGTTTGTGATTTTGGATGGCTGATTGGGTCAATCTTAGCCATGAACGGTCTGTTGCATATAGAAAAAACAAGCTCGTATGGATGATCGCAGAGCTAGCTGCTGTTGGCTCTTTCTAACAGTTTCGCAGTTTTTCCTTGCGTCCTAATCACCTGTTCCTTTTCTGATGAGGCAGTAACACATTGCACATTCATGGCAGTATCGTTCCGAGACTCAAGGGTGTGTGTGTGTGCGTGTGTGTGTGTGTGTCCTTCAGGGAGGAATTTAGGGTACCCTTGTAGCATTTCTTCTGGCCGTCACGGGGGCGGTTTCCCACCTGAGGTTTTCCATAAATGATTGCTTTGGTAAGCCCTTGTCAGGAATTCTGATGATATAGTTGACAATCTCAGCCTATTCCAGAAGAGTATGTATGCTATGCACCCCTGCTTTCTGTAATACTTCTGTGCCAAGGATGACGCCGTAGCGTCCGATACAACCGACGCATTGATTGACCACACGTGAATGTTTTTCTGTTTTTCTTACCCCTGGATAGGATATGGTTGGGTGAGTAGGATTTGTATCCCCAGCGAACTTGAACCTCGGATTTCTTTATCTGGTATGGGAGGAAAACATTCAAACACTTTAACTCTAAATCATATTTCTCCTAAAAATTAAGAAGTCCGACCTAGAGATGTATCTAACAAGTGTTGTTTGAATAGAAAGTAGTGTAAACCCTGATTAGACGCCTCGTTTTGCAGCGTCTGATTTTGATCTAGAAAATTTGCTCAGTCCTGTAAGTCCAAATCATCACGAAAACATGCCTATATAATTTTGACCCCCTTAAACTCAACTTTTATATAGTAAAACTGGGATTTACAGGGCTATACATTATTTTTCTTATTTCTGCTGAAAAACATAGATTGTGGGTACCTGTTAGAACCGCCTCGCTGCGGTTCTAACGAGTACTCACAATCTACGTTTTGAGCTGAAATATGAAAAATGTCAGAGTTTTTTATCTGAAAATTTTCATTTTTTGGTGGTAAATTTTTTAGTATATTTGAACAGGCGTGTTTTGGTAACGACTGATGGTAAATACGGTAGTACTCAACAATCAATGTAATTGGACGATTTTCTTGGGCTGAAGTGAATGAGATTCGAAAGTATCAATATTATTAACCCTTGTCCTGCTGAATAAATTAACATGCCAAGCCCACGTCTAATTTTCAGCCAATCGGATTACTTGATCCGGGTTTTGCTTTTAATTTACATACTTTATGGCAAACAGTGCAGATCCAGATCAGTTGGCTTCTGAAGACGCCAACTGACCTGGATCTGCACTGTTTGAAAAGGCAAGGTATATCCAGGTTCAGCAGGACAAAGGTTAACGGTTTGAAAAGATAATAGGTGAATGAAGAAAGAAAGTTAATCACAGAGAAAATTCTTCCATTAAAGGCTGCTCGTAAACACACGCAACCGGATAAAAAACATTCAATATTTATAACTATATTACCAGTATTTTGTCTGATGTTAATGTAATGGACATGATTAACAGTTTTGTTCCTGTGAGACAGACTACCTTCTGCCTCATAAAGCATGTACTTTTACCATTAGTATCCTACATATTAGGACAGCTTATTGTATACTTATTCTTATCTTACAAGACAACATCAGCCATGCAGATTATTGCAGGTGTTATTGCTATAATCCGTAGGATCACTGAGCCCATTCTGGTATCTGGAGAATCGAGTTCGGTTTAAGCCGATGGTGGGAAATAGGGGAGTGTGCACATCCAGCTCCGCAACTACATTGCTGTCATATTGAGGGTCGAGCGCAAGACTGTAGTAACTCAAACTTATTTTTGAAACCTTTATTTAGGGGCAACTTTGACCCCTTTGTAAACAATGCAAATGTAGGTGCCATTGCTCATACGAGCAATGGCACCTAAATTTCCATTGTTTACAGAAAGAAATGTTGTAATCTTCGTAACGCCTTCATGGTGAGGAGATTAAGTATTGGGAAAAACAACCATCTGACTTGCTACAGTCTTGCGATCAACCCTCGAGATGAAGAGTCTACGTGAAACCGAGACTCCGATTTTCTACTTCCAAGAGCAACTTTTATAGACTTCATTTCCTTTATAAGGACATTTCGTCTTTTTCGGAAGAGTTTTCATTAACAGCAATCAACTGTTAAGACCTGTCAATAACCACTGGGAAATCTTCGTTATTGTGCACATGTATACAGATAAGGAATCTTTATTTACTGTTACAGTATAATATAGCTCTGTGTATCCATGGCAATTCACTATATCCATTCAAGCTAATGCTAAGAAAGTCGCCCTGACTGTATCAAATTGAATTTTACTGAGTTAAATCTACCTTCATCATCGTGAAAAAAAAATCTCTAGGCTGCACATTTAGCAAAACCTGTGACATTAGAAGTTGAAGTTCGAAAATTGATTTAAGTTTATTAAGGTAAATGGCTGCACCTGGTAATTTTTTCTAATGTTTTGTATAAGAGAGACAAATTATTTTCACTCTGTTTGCTTCCTGCAAACCTAATATCATTCTGAAAAAGGGGGTACTCTAAAAAGGAAAGAATTGGATCCCAATGGGAGCAATATTTTTCATTTCAGAGTAGACCCGTTTTTGGAATAAAAGAAAAACAATTCTCGTGAGAAAGTATACATTTCCCTGAAAGTGTAAACATTCCCCTGAAGTTTTATTTCCCCTGAAAGTGTATACATTCCCCTGAAGTTTTAATTTCCCTGAAAGTGTATACATTCCCCTGAAGTTTGAATTTCCCTGAAAGTGTATACATTCCCCTGAAGTTCTTATTCTCCTGAAAGTGTATACATTCCCCTGAAGTTTTGATTCCCCTGAAAGTGTATACATTCCCCTGAAGTTTTAATTTCCCTGAAAGTGTATACATTCCCCTGAAGTTTTAATTTCCCTGAAAGTGTATACATTCCCCTGAAGTTTTAATTTTCCTGTAAGTGTATACATTCCCCTGAAGTTTTAATTTCCCTGAAAGTGTATACATTCCCCCGAAGTTTTAATTTACCTGAAAGTGTATACATTTCCCTTAAACCCTACGCATCATTGTCCGAATCGTGGGAGAAATATTTAATGTTCTAGAACTGGCATCATTATTGATGTAGTGCGAATTGACCATTACGAAAACACGCCTATTCAAATATATAGAAAATTTCATCTGCAAAAACTGAAAAATTTCAGATAAAAACTCTGATATTTTTTCACATTTCTGCTGAAAACATAGATTGTGGGTACTCGTTAGAACCGCCTCGGCGAGACAGTTCTAACGAGTACCAACAATCTATGTTTTGAGCAGAAATAAGAAAATTAATGTATACCCCTGTAAACCCCAGTTTTATTATATAAAAGTGGGGTTTAAGGGTGTCAAAATTATATAGGTATGTTTTCGTGATGACAGAACGGTTGTTTCGCCTCAACTAATCACATTTTTTCAAGATTTTCAGCTGCATTACATTAACAATAGAATGTTACTATTATATGCTGGTTACCACAGTTACTATCTCTCTTTAGTTTTAGAAATGATTTATATTTCTTCCAAAAACACGGTTTGATATTCCCTGCAAAATTTTGTCTTCTGAGAAGAAATTTGCATAAAATGCCAAAGTCCTATTTTGTCTCGGAAGATGCGAGAGACGTTATCAATTTGTCATCTGCTCAATTGCCAGCAGAGTTCCCATAGTTAAAATATCAAGATAAAACTGAGTAAAAACAACAAAAAACACAAATGAACACTTAATTTATAGCTTGTTAGCACGAATTTATAATTCGTCCACAAGCAAGTAACTCATTCCCACGACTTATTATTTGGTTCGTACGAATTATTCGGTTCAGAATCATTCGTTCTGGGGAACCTTTAATTTGCTCGGAAAAAAAAAAGAAAAACAAAAAAAAAAAAAAAAAAAAAAAAAAAACCACACTGAATACCTTTTTGCTACTCCGAATCAACGAAAGATGTGGTGTTAGCGAGCGTTATGATCTCACTTCCTTGTATTTTCGTTTGCGTATAAAGTATAGTGTTTGTATATATTGCGTGTGTATAAGTGAAGCCACGAACCATTTCTTTTTATTTCAGCCAGTTGGAAAGCAGAAATAATTTGTTCGAACCCATTAGAAACACATGCCTATATAATTTTGATCCCCTTAAACCCCACTTCTATATAGTAAAACTGGGGTTTACAGGGGTATACACTATTTTTCTTATTTTTGCTCAAAATCATAGATTGTGGGTATTCGTTAGAACCGCCTCGGCGAGGCGGTTCTAACAAGTACCTACAATCTATGTTTTGAGCAGAAATATGAAAACTATCAGAGTTTTTTTTATCTGAAAATTTTCAGTTTTTGGAGGTGAATTTTTTTCTCTATATTTGAATAAGCGTGTTTTCGTAATGGTATAAGCTGTGGCAATAAATAAATCAAAAAAAGTCAGAGAGCATGATAATTTATCAGGAAAGATAAATTGCTTGGAACAATTTATTAATGCGTAAGAATGAGTAATCTATTAATGGGAACGAATTGTAAATTCGTGAGAACAAATGTTTGATAAGCAGGAACGAATCATGAATTTGTTTTTAACATATATACATGTAGTATCATCAAATATATTTTACAATTAATAGGGGTGAAATAATAATACAAAGGAACAAATAAAAATAAACAAACAAGCAAACAGCAGCACATGTTCTTTCTGTCGCCCCAATAGTTTCCATTACGTTTGAGTCTCGAAATTCTTGCTTGGTACCTTCTATCTGTGATACGTCTATGATTATTATTTATTTCAACGTGTCTTTTTATTTCTAAATTTCAATTGAAACCAGATCTGCATTCGCCTCCGTATCGCAATGTATATTAAATTTGAAATGTCAAGCTTTAAAAAAGAGGTTAAGTTGATTCACATTATCGTCATTCTGGAGCCACAGATAAGTTACCATCAAATTTGATCAGTAACAGATCAGTATTTTGAAGTAAGGAAGGGGTAATGTTACATATAAAGTTAGCAATTAACCTTTTTATTTTATTTTGCACAGCATAAAGTGTTCAATATCATATGATCTCTATTTCTTGCTTTAGATCTCAGGTTAAATTATTAAATAACAGTTGTGATATTTGTACTAAATTTCACGGAAAATAAGACGGTGTTACATTCAACATTGGAAGAAAAGAATTAACCGATTGAAGACCAGATACCCCGAAACGTGTAACTACAGAACGCGGCGTCTAATCAGGTGTTCACTGTTTGCAAATAGTTCAATCATTTTTCTTTAGGAATATCTACATCATATAGTTTGACATACCTAAAATAAAATATGGACTCTTCCAAGTTTACTCAGTCTTTAATGGGTTATTGATGACTGCCTTTATTTATAGTCATCTGGTTAAAGTTAAAATTTTCAGCTTCAGAACCTCTCTAACGAGATGGCACATACGCTCCGTTCCTTTTCAGTGAGAGCTTTTGCCTGAAATTCTATAGGCCTCTAGAACTGACGATGGCTTATGATGGAATTAAAACAAAAAGCCACACATAAACAGTACACAAATGTAAAATGTAATCTGGGAGCAGAAAGCCAGACATGTGCAACTGCCCTTTGGTTCTAAATATTTATGCATAAATTCGAACCACTGGGCCGATATCTCTGCCGATGGATGATTCGTTCGTCCCCAAAGGATCTCATCAGCTCAGTAATCAGTGTTTCATTGCTGATGCTGGTACCTTTGTGTTAATGTCAGTAATGAAGCACCAATTTAAAAACTTTTATACAACTGAATGTTCCGTATTTAAATTCTAAATTTGTTAAAAACTAAGACCTGTCACTATATTACGAATCTTGGTTCCACATTTTCGGCTTATTTTACCTTTTGTAATTCTCGCTATGTTGAACATCTCTTTCCTGATGCCCGGGGCTGCCGTGTTGTTTGGGTCATGGTGGCTGAGGTGGCTCCGTGAGGAACGCCTATAAGTCCATGGATAAGAGTCTCTTGCCTGATATCTGCGGTTGCTCTGTCTCATGGGATGCGTCAGTTGATGTGTGCTCAGAGGGAATGGTGTGAACGCATCTGTTAATCTTTTTCGCGATTTTGAACGTTATTTTGCATACTGTATTGTGTGACGTTGTTTCTTGTCTTTTGTAAGGTTGTTCCTATAGAAACCAACGCCATTTTATACGTCTTCTGATGATCTACATTGATAATAGTGAAACGCGTTAAGAAATTAATTTTTTTCACAGATTTCAAGGCGCTTTTACTTTTCACTTTTTTTTTTCTTTTGTGGATATATTATCCTGTATTGTAGACTTTGTCTGTTTTGATAAATAAATATATCTATATCTATAAATACTTAACAAAATAGTCTAAGGGTCACTTAGTGCAATTTTCCATATATGCAAGCTTTTACCGATACTATGAGCAAAACCACAGAAGATATTGACATATTGTTGATTGCTTCTTAAAGTGGAACCCAAAAGGAGGGTTTCCAACAACAAATTTTGAAATGAAAATTTTCATTTTAAAATTCGTTAAAATGCTACTTTTACCACGAAATAAAAATTGACATTCGAACATGATAAGAAATGTCTTGGCTTCAAACTGTGAATAAATCATAGGGAAAGCTTTAATTTTTATCAAGAAATTGACATTTTCCTACAGGTATTACGTTACGTAAGCTTTCTTGGTAACATGACGCCATTATATCTTAGCTGACGCATTTTGTAAACGGCTATGAAAATTGACTTTTGTCATGAAACCGGTTAGCCAAGTTAAAATTTCGTTGTACTTAATTCATATATATATATATTACTGAATATATAACCATATAATCTAAAACGCTTACTTACTAAAGCGAAGTTAAAGTCAAACGATATGCGAAGTAAGAAAATGTACTAGATCAAACTGCGGCCTCTGCACAAATCTGCAAGCAATCTAAATCCTAAATTTTATATGATGTACTTAGAAAGTACCACTTCATCAACAGTTTTAAACCAAAATTGAACAGGGCTAATTGAAAAATAAAAGGCATTTGAATGAATGCGGTGCCATCAGGGTATTCAATAACATTGTTGCATAATTACAATGCATTTTTAGTATGCATTAATAATGGTAATATGTTAAGATAGCAACCTTGATGTTAAATTCGTTTCTTTAAATAGACTACATAAATAAAATGTGTGTTCAGATACACACTAGCAGGTATGTGGATACACACTGAGAACCAATTAAGATATTCAATTACCGGAAACTTTATTAACGTCAAGCGGAAACGTTTCTTATGACGTGATGTTTGTTACTAGGTTATTCTTCAATATGTCGTTTTGAACATCTGTAAATCAGTTAAATCGCGGTGGAAGCAAATTAAATGCAGTCATCACGAAAACATACCTATATAATTTTGACTCCCTTAAACCCTACTATTAAATAGCAAAACTGGGGTTTACAGGGGTATACATTATTTTTCTCATTTCTGCTCAAAAACATAGATTGTGTCTGCGAGACGGTTATAACGAGTACCCACAATCTATGCTTTGAACAGAGATATGAAAAAAATCTGAATTTTTATCTGAAAACTTTCAGTTTGTGGTGGTAAAATTTTCAATAAATATGAATACTCGTAGATGGGTTTTCGTAATGGTTTATTGGACATCGGACTAGTTTTTTTACTGTCTGTCTGTCTGTCTGTTTCTCTGTATATATATATATATATATATATATATATATATATATATATATATCTTAGAATGAACGAACGAACTTGGTTGAATATTAAATAATTCCAAATGTTTTGCCTTTTTTTGTTTTTTGTTTTTAATATAAAACTAAAATAATCAACTGGCCTACAGATTACCTTTACACTGTCCGTGACCTCCTACAATATTTGCGTCTGGTTCGAGGGCTAAAATTGAAACAAGAAAATAAATGCACGCAGTTTTCCTATTAACAACGGAACAGTGTCCTTGACGTCATATCGTCGCCATCGTCCAATTATATTGGAGAGATTAATATTTTATTTTGACGTCTCTTAATGATCCTGTGACGTCGCGTTGGTCTATGTATTCATTACAGTTTGAAAAACATTGCATCCCTAAAGTTAACTATAATTTTTTTTCTGCAAATGCACAGAAAATGTAAATATATGACATTGAACCGACGCTGTGAGAATCAGAATCAGAATCTGAAAAGGTTATAGGGATATGTCAAATGATTGAGAAACCGTATAAACTAATGAGAGTCCTTGCTGGACATACTTTGATTCGTCCTAAACAATCTGAAGGGGATATACAGAACGAAAATGGAAGATAGAGGGGTCAGCGCACTACAAAACCTATAATAAGACCTGTGTGATCATCAAAGACTGAGCCTGTACATACACCCAGTGTGACAAGGGTTTTCGTTTATCCAACATTGGATAGCCTGGAGGCCGTAGAAGGCACATGAAATACTCTGATCAGACTGCACAGATGCGCAGGCTGATCTGAGTCCTGGCTGTCGCACAAGTCTTATTGTAGGTTCTGTCGTGATAAGAAGAAAGAAAGAAAGAAACCGGAGGCTTCTTAATGAAGACAGCGAAGAACCTACTCAAACAGCGGGATTCACATGTAGACCTGACATATCATTACATACACTTTTACTGTGATAGGTGTTCCGTTGCGGCTTATATAATGGACGCATCTTAATCTTTAATTGTATCCGAGTATAGGTTAGACTTGTAGTTTTACTTGCATGGAAAGACCACACTTTCTTGAATACAAGCTTGCATTATTAACCCATTTATGCCATTTATGCCTAAAGTCTTATAAAAGGGACATTGACAAATAGTGTAGACCCAGATCAGACGCCGCAGAACGCGGCGTCTGATCTGGATCTACACTATTTACATTCCGTACAGGACTTCCTATAAAACATAGCAATGATATAAATTAGCTGGCCACGCTTTTTACTGTAAAGGGACCGCTCCAAACAATTAAGATAGAAGAGTCCATTCGGCATAAATGGGTTTTATACCTACAAATGAAACTTATGCGGCGCTATAAAGGAGTCATCGCGTCTGTCGTGAATATGCCTAGCGAATAAGGCTACTTCTACTCTGAACTAAAATGGCCTCATCATGATTGGTACCAAAGCTGATGCAGGTCTTCGTTGTTTACATGACGGTTATTGCAACTGTATCATTGTGACTTGTTTCTTGTTTTTCATTTCTTCCAATTTCGGTGCCTCAGGAAGGCTGTCTTCGTGATTGTAATGTTTCCTGTGTAACTTCGTGTATGTTGGACGCTTCGAGCAAGTGCTTTGGGAATATTAATCACTACAGCTGATAGCTCTAATGTAAACTAACAAAATCTTGTCTTGAAGGTGTATCTATTACCCATTTCATTGACAGTTTTAAGACGACAACGCCAGTAATCCGCCCTTGACAAAACTTACAATCTCACTACCATATTTACCATAAATATACGGACATCTTCACTTCTAATTACACTTGCCCTGAAATTTGAACAACATATGACTTTCTGTTGATATGGATTTAAAAACTGATGGATGAGTGGCAATCAATGTAGGCCGTAAAACGCGGCGTCTGATCAGGGCCTACAGTGTTTGTTTAGGTCAGTTTGTACAAATATTTAGGGTATAAACGGTAATGCATTGCATCTGAAACACCGGTTTTGATTTTATGTTTGAAAGTAACCATGATGCAGTTTGTTGAACTGGCTCTTGTCGCTAAGGCTGAAAACTCTTAATTGGCCACTTCCAGATTTGGATGCGCAGGCAGACCTGGGCTTACGCTGCTCGCATATGGCAAAAGAGACATGTTCGCGTTGCTATCAAATATACCAGCCTGGCCCCGAGGTTAATATTTGTTTTTCATGCTCAACTCAGTTGAGCATGAAATTTCACTTGGTCATAAAAATAAAAATATCAAAATTTTAAAACTTTTTTCATGCTCAACTCAGCTGAGCTGAGTTAAGCATGAAAGAAGTTTCAAAACTTTGTCAGTGTTTTAAGATTTATAAACAAAACAAATTTCATCCTTAGCTGAGATGAGCATGAAAAAAGTTTTATAACCTCGGGGCCTGATGTTTGGTAATTTCGTGGATTGTCAATACTTTTTGAATATTGTTGACGACGGAAAGAGAGAGAAAGAGAGATGTCGGATGTTCTAGGACTTCTTTAGAACTTGTAAGGATCCACATCTAATTAGTACTACGTCTGTAAAGTAACAAGTGTGCAGCATCACTCTTTGTTTTCTTTACTGTTCGAAACGCCATTAACCCTTATCCTGTTGCATTTTCGTCTGATCTGACAACAGTAGGGTACCTATACTTCAGTGTCCGTTAATTTCCTTTTCCAAGAAAAGCAAGAGACTAACATTAAATATGGCTGCTCGCAGGAAAGATTTGATAACTTACATTGGTACATACTTGGGCAGAGTTCGCATGGTTGGTACAGTATTCTATTGATAGAATAGCAATGTCTCCGAAGAAATTAAAAAAGTCAGACAGTTACGGTTCAACTATGATTTTGGAAAATTATTACACTGGTTGGTCTTGAATAAGTTCTAACGAAAGTTAGTATTAAAGTATACCCTCACCTATCGGAAAACCTAAAAATAAATGATAAGCCTGACTTCTCGAGGTCCTGAGAATGACCTCAAGTAAACCTATATGTACTTCCCAAAAGCACAAGGATAAGGTATAGACTATGCGCAGTAGCTTCTTAGACTTTGAAGAATATCGTTCTTATACACTATGGGCAGTTAACATGTACAGTACCATTACCAGAATCAAAATTCAAGACATTGTTGAGATAAGTTCGAACAAGGGCAGATAATTTTGTGTCCAGTAAACAAAAGTCTATTGTTATCGTCTTCGGGGCATAAGTTCACTCTGATCAGGTTCTTCGCGCGGTCTAACTACAGCATTATAGACGACTTAGCGGCGTAAAGTAGTGTCCCTGATCTCTGTGGCGCCGCCGGTTAGTCTTTGTCTTTACTGTTTGCGTATGCCCGAAAACACCTTTACACATGACGCCACTCGTATATATGAAGGGTAATTAAATCAGCATATATTTTGAAATGGCTTCTTTTTTTCTCAGATAAATAAAAAAAAAATGGCTGCTCGCACATACGTAGTAAAATGTAAAAAATGTGCCCAATGCAAAACTTAAAACTCTAAAGCCACCTAATTTTAGAATGTTTCAAATGAGAAAACTTTTTTGTGATAAAAAAAAAAACAACAAAAAAACTACTGAAAAAATGTAAAAAAATCTGCTTGTTCACAAAATCCCATGCATTCACGGTCGAGACGTTTTGTGTCACTATTTATTGATTAGTAAAAACGTGATCCGCAATACCATTGCGAAAACATGCCTATTTAAATATATAGAAAATTTCATCTTAAAAAAAAACTGAAAATTTTCAGTTAAAAAACTCTCATATTTTTCGTATTTCTGCTTAAAAACATAGATTATGGTACTCGTTAGAACCGCTTCGCCGAGGCGGTTCTAACGAGTACCCACAATCTATGTTTTAGAGCTGAAATAAAGAAAAGAATGTATACCCCTGTAAACCCCAGTTTTACTATATAAATTTGGAGTTTAAGGGGGTCAAAATTATATAGGAATGTTTTCGTGATGACTATTCTGTGATGTCAGTACTTCTTTTGAATTACACATTAAACTTTAAATCTTATTTTAAACTCCAAACTTTTATTGTATAGTGGTAAGTTTGATCAAAATAGTAATTGTTTATTTATATCGAATATTTATATTGTATATTGTATATTTCCAGCTAGCAATACATGCTTTTTTGACGCTATTGAACTGCAAGCTACATGCGACAAAGTTATAATAAAGCTGTGTGAGTAGCATGGACTTTAATTTAATGAAATTAATTATTGAAAATTACATCCTGCAAAGTAATAATATGAAAGTTTAATATATCTTTATTTCAGAAGGTTGATTTTCATTCAGTTAGAAATTTAAATTTTACTGTTTTGTTGAATTTGCATTTAAAACAAAATATGAAAATGTATTTACATTTAAGCCCCTACATAGAAATAAAAAGAAAATCTATTTATTTTTGCATACACTACGTGGATTTTAAGTTACAAAATTTCATTTACTAAATTATTCATTAGAGCAAATGACGTCATTGATGCCTCATGACCATTGATGAGATGTAATTGAGCTAAAAAAATTAAATCTAAATAGGTCTGTAACCATAGGCAATATCCCAGTACTTATAAATTCAATGCTTTATGGGCAGTTGCAACGTTCATTCAGAAATGTTACCGTTTTCACCTTGAATATTTGGAATATTTATCTTTTTTTTGTCCTCAATTTTGAACCTGCTGACGTGTAGCAAATAGCGTTAGTCACCATTTGCTCAGGACTGTCCCAATACCTAGGGTACATACGGTATTTACAAACTAGCATTTTTGTTCTTGTACTACTTGTAGTATGGTCCTTGATGCCGCATCACAACATAATCGGGTGTCCGAGACTATGTGAACTGAATGTCTGGTTAAGGGATGTACCGTCGCGCAGTGTCTTTTTTTCGAAACGGTACTTTCGCTAGATTTTTCGGCATGTTTACTTTTGTGACTTCTTGTTTTGCTATTCTGCACTCCGAGCACTTTTGGAAGGGGGTCTCCTTTAATTCTTTCGGCGCCAAATTTCAGACGACATTTTTCGTCTGCTTTTTTATTTTAACAAACTATCGTTTGGAAAGACATTTATATGTAAAATTGAAAGACTGAATGTCAAACAGCATAGATCCAGATGAGAGGGCTCATTGGGCCGTCTCATCTGGATCCATGCTGTTTACAAAAGCCTATTGTTATCGCCTGTAGCAATGAAAGAGTTAAAAAAAAAAAAAAAAGAATTAGCCTAAAGCTGTTCCCCTGAAAGTGTAAAAGTTCTCCTTTAATTAATATTTGCTATTTCAAAGTGAAAGTCCCAGTGAAATACACATGTCCAAGAGCAGGCTGTTCTAGGAATGGCAAATCAAAGCCACTTTTCACTCTTGTCAACGTTCAAGAATCATGGTATTCTCTGAAGAAAACGATAGGGGAAGAAAAGACGTCATTAATTACTTTTCTTTATCCAGACTAACACACTTGTCAGAGAAAGAAAGAATTGAGACAGAGATTTCATAGAATTGAACCTTGACTGGCATTCCTGTCGCTGATGTAAAATAAGAAGCCGAGGCATGTGAAAATTTACCATATAGAAATATGTACTAACAATGGCCCAAATCAGCCTGCTCTTCCCCTCAGTCCGATCAGGGCCCTCGCTGTTCGCTTGCAGAATCACTGAATACTCCAAGGCCCAGATGTTCAAAGCATCGTTAGCTTAACGAGCTTGTTAGTAGTCAAAATGTTGACTATTCTAGTCAGTACAATATCTGATTCACAGGTATTTTTGCTGAAAAAATGTGAGTAGCTTTTGCAAATGCAAAAAGCTACTCACATCATTTTTTTTTTCAGCAAAAATATTAGCGTATATACCATGATTTTAAAATGATCAAAGTTTTAACGATACGTTAACTAACGATATCGTTAGTTTTGAAGAACTGGGCCTGAATTAATCGGTGTACAGCAAAGGCCCGGTTCACACTGTGATGTCTGTTGGATTATCTGGATCTTTACTGTAAGTGTATGTTCCCAAAACACCTTTCTTCATAGAGCGGCTCATATAATTTGAGCCTCGCTCTGGGAAAAGGGCTCGTCGAACTGTACGTCCGAATAAGCTTTCAGTGCGCATGTCCCGCCCCTTAGCGAGTACGCACGTCTAATTCTTTGGCTTAAGTTTTCCCTTGTCCACCAGTTAACGTGAGCGAACAACATAGATTCTGGTGAGACTGTGCGGATGCGCAGGCTCGCCTGAACCTTTGTTGTTTCTATATGCTACAACGGTTCTTTTCTCTTGGTGCGGCTTATTTTGTCTGAAGCCAAATCCCAAATCCTAAAAGCAATACATTATATAGAGAATTTGTTGGAAATTGCGTTATATAAGTGTCGGCGTGCCACTGCTTTGCTAATAATCAAATTAAATTTGCCCTGAAAAATTGTTTCTTGTCGATAATGTAGACATAAATCAGAACCGAAGAATTATATCTGTAGACCGTCGTAAATATAATCAGGGGCAAACGGTATTTGAAGTGTGCGGTAAGACACACACACACGCACGCACGCGCGCGCACACACATAAGTGCGTGCGCACATGCACAACAAAAAATCAACTATAAATATACAGTCCTTCAAGTGGCGTCAATACTGGTTGCTGAGCAACTTCATATTTCGCACCAGCTTTTGCGAAACTATTGTATTGTGATATTGTATTATTTTTTGTCCATCGGTTTCGATATTACATGTATATGGTTTAAAAGCATGGCTTTTATAGCTGTAGATAGGATGGGTATGAAGATATTTTATCCTCTAATTTCTCCATACCAAATATGTTGTGGGTACTTATTTGAAGCGCCTCAACATATGTTTTGGTGGCGAACTGAGAAAAATGTCTGGTTAAATAGTACCTTTATTCTTATAATTTGTCAAAAATCCTGGGCTCAATGATTACAAAGCACCAGAAAGTATACACTACACTATAGTGAAGTATGGGGAGACGTTTTACGACCGCCACACGGAACAAACACCAGTTGTACACAGTGAAGATAAATTGTCCATTTTACGACTAGTTGATGCGTCTAAAAATCAGGGCCTAGTTGTTCAAAGCGTCGTTAGCTTAACGAGCTCGTTAAGGGTCATTTCGTTAACTGTTTTAGCGGATTCAATATACAATATTCTGACATTTTTGCTGAAAAAATGTGAGTAGCTTTTGCAAAAAAATTCAGCATATTTGCGTATCACTCGATGCAAATTTTAACGAATCGTTAACTAACGACATCGTTAGTTTTGAACAACTGAGCCCTGAATGAATGGCAAAGAGTCTGATCGGACACCACAGAAGCATGTCTAAGCTGAAACTTTAGGTCAATACAGCAGTACAAACAAAGGCCTGTTTTGATATTTTAGTGTTATCATATTTTTTGGCCCAACATGTGCGGTCGGTACACATGGACAGCACCATAACACATTGCTCATCAACATTGTTCAAGAAGTAAAAGGTAAACTTGTACAAATTGTAAACAAAGTGCTGAGAAACAAATTACGTGTTGGTGTGTCTAAATCTACTGGATGAAATAATGAATGGCAAATAATTTAGACTCTTGATCAAACGCTACGTCTGATCTGGGTCTACACTGTTTACTGAGGCCTGTCTATCCGATAACTTAAGGTATATACGATAGTAAAAACAAAAGGCTTACCTTGATCTGTGGTTATCGCATATCTTAAGTCCCTTTCTTTTACTGACTCGTCACGTACAATCAGTACACTACCTACCCAAACAGTTCAAGAAGTAAAAGGCAAACTGTTACAAATAAATCAGATGCTGACAAACAAGCTACCTTGTAATGTGCCTTGTAATGTGCTTAAACCTGCTAGATGAAAGGCAAATGGGTTAGACACTGATCTTGTGGCTTCTGTTCTGGGTCTTCACTATTTGCTTAAGTCTGTCTGTCTGAACACTAAGGATTAACCCAAATAAGCCTAATGGACTTCCCCATTCTTATACATATCATTATACGTCATTTAAAGAGATGTCATGTGTATTTGTTTTATTTTTATTCTATTTGTAATTGAAATTTATGTAAGCAAACAGTGAAGATCTTGATCAGACGCCGCATTCTGCGGCGTCTGATCAAGGTCTTCACTGTTTGCTCATGTCCCACAAAAAGGGCGCCATGCTTATATGGGTTATACTGTAATAAAAAGCAAAGGCGGGCCTTCGTATTTCATTTGGTGTATGTAAAAAGCATTTTCCCCATATAGGTACCGAATAGGTAATGTATTGTTAGTGATTCACAAGAAGACTATATTGGCAAACCGTTGCAAATGACTCATAATGAGCCTCAGAAAACCCTACCTTTGGATATACGCGCACAGTGAAGATTCAGATCAGCCTGCGCATTAGTACAGTCTGATCAGAATCTTCACTGGGAGGATATTTGACAGCCATAATTGCAGTTTCTTCATGCGGACAACAAAGACTCTCATCAGACTACGCGGATGCGCGGGTTGATTTGAATTTTCGGTCGGCATATATGTCAGTAGGTACGTTTTCTCACGTGGTAGCTCATCATGCTAACGAATATAGACCATCTGTTACCAATCCCGAAGGTCAGGTGATAATCTGCTTGACTTGTTCATCTTCTTTAGTTTCAATGTAAACATGTAGCATAAAAAACTAGATGCTTAAATGTCACGGACTCCTAAAATTTAAAGAGCACCGGATTGGTTCCATGCTCAAATATTTCCACAATAGAATAGTTCCAAAGTGAGTGTCTTCTTGCATTCTGCATTTCTAAAATTTACAGAGCACCGGACTGGTTCCATGCTAATATAGTTCCACAATAGAATAGTTCCAAAATGAGTGTCTTCTTGCATTTTGCATTTCTTGATAAGATTTTGTTTTCAGTCCAAAAGTATTGATATTTTCTTATTTCTTCACGAAAACATATGTTGTGGTACTCATTAGAAGCACCTCGGCGAGGCGCTTCTAATGAGTACCTACATGTTTTCATGAAATGAAAAAATATTAACCTGATATCCACTCTTATCTCTAGACACAGTGTGAATATAAAAGTAGAAAAAGTCATCTGGGATACAAATTATCCTAACACTTGCCTTGAGCTCCTACAAGTCCACGAAGAGGCGGAAGCTGATTGCATGACACATGACCTAACATTCCGTTTGCTGTTTTGAAACTTTTATACTGACTGATGTCAGGCACGTACCAAGTATTGGCCAGTTGAACTTAAAGCAAAAAAGTTGTGGGCTGTAGAACAATTGCAAAATGTATAAAATATGTAAGGGAAATCAATGGAAGTATGTTGGCTTTAAGGGAATGAGAAAGTAAAAAGGTGATGACATGAAATCCACATAAAATGTAAAAATATTTGAATCCTACGTTATAAATATTGTTACAATAACATATAGAATGACAAAACACCAACAAAGCATCATCTGAATTGTTAAAATATATTTTCTTAAATGAATAGGCTTTTGCAGATTTTAAAATGCCTCTACTGAATTACATTCTTTTTCAGGAAGCCTTATTTGGAAGGTATTTAATTTTTTATTGCCTTAACGCTTGCTTGTGCGCAAAAGAAAGAAAACTAATGTTAACACAAGCATGCATATTCGGAAAAGTGATTTTTCTAGTGTTGAAATGATCAGATTTTAATGTTTGTTGCCAAGTTAACATGTTTTAAGATCTTTCAAAATCTCACAAAGATATTAAATAAAAGCTGTTTAAAGTCTAAAGAAAATGTAGATATTTCAGCAGGTTACCAAACTTATTAGTGTTTATTTCTTGAACTATAATTGAAAAGTTTCATTTAGGTCTATTCGGTTGCGCAATGAATTTCTAAACTTAATCATTACGAAGGCTATGTTAAAAGCCGTAGTCGTATGTGACATTCGGTGAAAACTGTACCAGATACTTTTTCGTGAGGGAAAAGTTTCCCTAGTATATGCTTAATGAACAGAATAATGTGATATTCTAAACTGATGAACGGATTCAGTGAAAGAACCTTTTATTCTTCGCGAATAAGAAAACAAATTGCACCGGTCCACATGTACTGTCTGACATACGGCCCTATTGTGTATTATTGCCACAATTTTACCATTTTTTAATTCCGGAAGATAACTTTTATTTTAATTTCTAAGGAGACTGGACTGGATACACATGGTAGATGGCTCCAACATTTTGTACAAGGAGACAACTTTTGTGGGTTTCTGTTTGCTTTCTTGCCCATTAAGTCCCTCGACTTAAGATGAATAGATATATTGTTAGGGCAATCAGTTCTGTCAAAATAGTTTACCCATTTTCATAAGGGACTTGATGTGCAAGAAAGCAAACAGAAACCTACAAAACTAGGTCTGTTTTTGCTCAACAAACAATTGAAGTTGGACCACGGCATCACGAAAAACATGCCCATATAATTTTGACCCCTTTACCCCCGATTTTATGTAGTAAAATTGGGGTTTACAATGGTATACATTATTTTCTTATTTTTGCTCAAACACTTGTCAAGGCGGTTCTAACGAGTACCCACAATCTATGTTTTGAGCAGAAATATGATTTTATTTTATCTGAAAATTTTCAGGTTTTGGAGGTGAAATTTTCTATATATTTGAGTAGGTGTGTTTTCGTATTGTTTAGCATATGTAGAGTACCCAGCTGCATGTAGCATTCTGATTAAATCTATATTGGACCGTTATCGACATAACATGATGCCGATAACGGTCCGATATAAGTTTTAGTAGACTGCTAGAATGCCAGCTGGGTAAGTGGAACAGGTCTCCAGTAGTTTTTTTATTCACTTTTCCAAGGCTTTTGCAGTTCGTGTGCCGTTTGTTTTGGCATTGCTTGTTCCTCATATCGCCTTCTTTTGGTGCCTCGCGAAGGATATGCTTGGTGACAGTGGCATTTCCTGGTGTCTTCACTTACATATTTGGAATGGCACTTTCTTGAAAAGGTTCTCTGCAGCTACATTTATCACAGGAACACTGTGTCAACACATTCAAAGCCCAATAGTCAAAATCGAAATTTCACAAAACTGTTGTTTTTTTTTGTGTTTTTTTTTATTTCCATTAACAAAATGCAGTTTGTATTTCTAAAATATTGCACAGCCCTACTAATTAAAATATTTCTTAGTCATTGATTTGATCACCCAAGGGGGATTAACTGTTTTTAATTATATCACTTGTGAACGAATAGCAAAACAGTTGCAGGTTTGAATGCGCAGTGAGAGATATGTTCTATATCTCTATACAAATCAAATTGGTATTGAACAGTAAGGTGATTAACCTACTATCCCATATAAAATGTAGCACGCAACAACGGCTAGACCTGTTTAATGATTAAGCGGGAGTAATACAGGATTTAAATGAAAATTTAAAGTGATTAAATAAAGTGTTTGTTCCAAGACATTTATTGCACATTTTATATTTTCCCTGTTGGGTCACTGAACATGTAAACATTCTGAAATATTTTTTTCCAGGGTTATCATAGTAAAAGTGAAATGGTTTAAGAAAATGCCATTCCAAAATGCTTCGGCTGGAGAATAACTGAGCCGGGGTATAGCGTTACCAATAAGATTGTGTGTGCGATTACTAATATCAGCCTGCGCGGTCCACTGTCTTCACCCTCCTCCTGAACATTATGTAAACATGCCTATTTAAATATACTGAAAATTTTACCACCCAAAAAATGAAAATTTTCAGATAAAAAATTCTGATATTTTCTGAAAATTTTCATATAAAAAAATCACATTTCTGCTCAAAACATAGATTGTGGGTACTCGTTAGAACCGCCTCGGCGAGTCGGTTTTAACGATATCCCTAATCTATGTTTTAACAGAAATAAGAAAAATAATGTATACCACCGTAAACACCAGTTTTACTATATAAAAGTGGGGTTTAAGGGGTTCAAAATTATATAGGCATGTTTTCGTGATGAGACGCTTTGGATCCTTTGCTATCGCATATGTTTAGGCTGCTCTGAATCTTCGCTTGGCGCATATACAATCCCTTTTACATGCTTTGACCCGGCTCAGTTTTAACCTATTGAAGACATTCACAGTCCTGAGTGCAGCTTTTGTCGTAACTAACTTCGAAGTTGCTGTCATTTTTTTTCTGTTTTTTTTTTTCTCTGCCTTGTTGTCTCAATCTATTATTTCCATGCTATTGTAAATTGTCTACTCAAAACAAAGCTCAAATAATAATATTTCCTACCATTTTTATACAGTTTCTTCTGGTATAAATATTATAAATACATATTGTAACAGATGAAAATTGCAAGAGAATATCTCTAAAACAAAGGTGGTCATATTTAGAAAAGGGGGCATACTATCAAGAAATTTGAAGTTTTATTATGACGGACAAGAATTAGAAATCGTTTCATCTTTTTCGTATTTGGGTATAGTTTTTACATTAGCAGGACAGGCACAAAAAGCTATTTTTGATTAAATAGTTATCTGCATGAATTTACAAACATAAATGTTCAACACACATTAAAACTATTTGATAAGCTTGTAACTCCAATAATGAATTATGGGGTGGAAGTCTGGGGATTTTGCAAAGCTGTGCATATTGAAAGAATACATCTTCAGTTTTGTAAAATGCTTCTAAGTGTTAAGATATCTTTACAAAATAACTTCATTTATGGGGAGTTAGGACGAACTAGTTGTCAAATACAAAGATATTTAATTATTGTACGGTTTTGGTTAAAGATTGTTAATACAAATGCAAATAAATATATCAGATTCATTTATGATATGATGTTAAGGGATTTAGAAGTTAGTAATAGAAATATTAACTGGGTATCTCTGGTAAAGCATTTGTTATGTAATAATTCTGGATTTAGAGAGGTCTGGTTGCAACAGAACGTGGGGGATATTAAAGTATTTCTATCAATGTTTAAACAGAGGCTAAAGATATTTTCATCCAGAATATTACTGCAGAGATTGAAGGGTCATCACGCTCACTGTGTTATCGGAATATATTCAGTTTTGATTTCAAGTCATATTTAGACTATGTAACAATTAAAAACATTCGAATAGCTTTGACCAGATTAAGGATTTCGTCACACAGATTGAAAATAGAGGTGGGGAAGTGGTCTAGGCCGTTGAGAGTAGATATTAATGAAAGGAAATGTAGTTATTGTAATGATTTAGAAGACGAGTTTCATTTTGTATTTGAATGCCCTAATTATTCACATCTTAGAATTTTATATATACCTAGATATTTTCGGGTTTTGCTCTACCGACCGTTCTAAAGCGGTGGTCCCGGTGTTAGTCTTACTTTTTGTTGCATTGTGGTTTATTCTACGAGGCGATTAGTTGTATGTCTTTACGTGTGTCATTTTGTTCTTGTGTTTTTCAGTCCTTTTAGTATTGCGATTACCTCGCTTGGGGAAGAGAGAGCTAATCTTAGAGCTTTTTTGTACGTTTGTTCGGTTTGTGCTTGTTTATATTTGTCGGTTTCCTCGGGGTCTGGGAAGGGCTGCGGTTTGTGATTGTGGCACTCTCTGGACTTTTCTCTTACCCTTTTTAGACCAAATATGCGTAAATTTGTTGAGTTGTTAACGTCAAAAAAGATATTTGCGATTTGGCTATTTATACATATAAAGCATTTAAAAAGAGAAATGAGCTGGTGTTCTTAAGTAGTTTGTAAAAACAATACTAGTGGTAGCAGTGGTGATGATGGTGATAATTGTGGTTAAAATAGCAATGACGGTGAGGATGATGGTAGTGTTGGTGGCGATGATAACAGTGATAATGGTGGTTATAGAGTTGGTAATGGTTAGGATGATAATAATAACATTACTATTGCTGTTGTTGATATTGATTACATTGTTATCATCATTGTTATTGCTGTTAGATGACTAGGTTAGTCAGAGACGGATGGAAGTTTTCAACTCCCCTGGCAAGATTCCTAACTTATTTCCGCATACTATTAAACATTTTTAACTTTTGATAACCAGGTTAAGCTAGGATCAGGCTGTGCGAATGCACTGCAGACTGAACTTAGATTTCTCTGCTTGCAAGTGTTTCCTTTTAAGAAACAGTTATGTGATGACTGAGGAGGACGCAGATAGACCTGTGCGATCTGACGTTTTGCTGGCATAGGTTGATCTGGGAATTCTTTCTCACGCATTGTAAAACGTAGGATTTCTGTATTTGTTTGCAACCGGTCATATTGTGCTTAGAGGTATTTGCCAATCATGTAATGAGATATATTAGTTGCTACTGGGCATAATGAGTGTGGGTAAACAAACGGAGTTTTGGGAGGGGAGAAAGTTATCTTCCCTGGCACAATTTTCTTTTGGTTCCCACATAATAGAAATAAAATGTTAAAATGTCTAATGAGCAAATTAGTCTGGGACCAGGCTGAGTGAATACATAGATTGAATTTAGCTTTGATTTATTCAGTTTGAGTGTATTAAATTTTGTAGTAGTTATCCGATGATTGAGGAGGTCGGGGGTCGACCTGTGCGATCTTATTATGAGATGGTATAGGCTGGTCCGGGACTGATCATGGATATCAAAACGTAGGATTTTGGTATTTGTTTGCACCCTGTTTTATCGAGCATAGAGGTATTTGTCACTCGTGGAAGGCGGTGTATTCTTTGCTGCTGAGCATGATTAGTGTGGGTACACAGAGAGAGTTTTGGGAGAGGAGATGGTCAACTCCCCTGGCAAGATTCCTTACTGATTTCAACATAATATTAATAAAATGTTTGTTTGATGACCACGTAAGTCTAGGATTCAGGCTGCGCAAATGTGTACACTGAACTTGATTTTGTTTTGCAAATTTGTAAATTTAACGTATAGTTACCTGGTGAAAGAGGCGATCTCGCTCGGATCAGCCTGTGCGATTAGGTCACGAGATTGCATAGGTTGATCCAAGACCTCACGCCTCACATATCTCTGATTCTGCATTTGTTTGCACCTTGTTTATTCATAATATATGTTTTTGTCACTCATGTAAATGAGGGATATCCGTGGTTACTTATGTGATGAAAGTGGGTAAACAGGCGGAGTTTTGGGAATGATGATTGTCTCCCCTGTCAAAATTCCTAACTGGTCCCAAGCACATTATATATAGCTATGTACCAAAGTACGTTAATATCGGTGACGAGAAAACATATAAAAAATTATTTGGAAGTGCGTCGGTGTTCACAATCTCTATAGTGATATTAGTATATTGCAATCTTTAAGTATGTTGAACAGCCTAAAATCACTATTTACAAAATAGAAAATGCCTTATTAATCGCCATTTCTGTACTTTATATACACACTTAGTTATTGTATACCTGTGGAACTCAAGGGCCAGTAGGCCTATGTTTCAGAAATAAAATTATCTATTTATATATCTATCTTCTCATAACATTGTTACAGCCATAATTGCATTAGGTGATAAATTGCTTCTGCCCCGCGGAGAAGAGGGGTAGTTCAAACATATTTTACGGAGACGTGCCTCCGGGGTTCTTAAAATGCAGTACATGCCCGCAAAAAAGTATGTAAGGACATACATAGGAAAAACTGTCATAAATATACCATCTCACAAATTTGTTTGCCACACATTTGGTTGCAATAACAAAACCTTCTGAAAGAACCTTACGGATATCCCCATGGAAAACTAGGAAAAAGTTATTTGAGTGTTTATCACCATGGTTTTTAAGTGGGATGACAACAGACTACTTCACATAATCCAATTTACACGTCTCACCCCGCTTCATATATATATATATAATTTTTTTTTATAGAAAGCTAGAAATAACATTTAATAGAATATAAGGTTTTATTTGCAGTGAAAATTACGAAATATTATCTCTCATTTTAATCTGATCATTTAGCCTACAGAATACAAAAGCTTAAATGTATACACAACATTGAACAAGTAATATATTTTTGGTATTTTTTCTCACATATTTCAGTGAACGTATCGAATCTCACTTCTAGTAGAATTCACATACAGTGAACGAGGATTGTATTTAAACTGTGTTAGAGATGTTAGCGATGCGACCATATGACTGAATGAACCAGCTGTACAAGTATTGATTCCTTACAGCTTGAAACATAGGCAGCTTCACGTCATTACTTTCTGTCATTCTTGGATTTCTCTTCAAACAATAAACATGAACACTAGTCGTATATATAAAGTTACATGTGATTGTTTCTGCTGTGGTCTGTTATTTTACTTCTAGTTCGTTTGTATATGATAAACACATATACAAAAATAGAGGATTTATACACAGACGATTAAAAGTTTACATGTAATGTTTCTTGAAACGTAGTAAGTATTGAATTAGGAAGGGGATTCCATTTAAATATTAGTTCTTCGTGCAAGTTCATATACATTTTGTAATAGCTTTTGCAGACTGACCTCTTATTTTATAAATATTACATAGGAGCCAGCGCTTGACAAAACATACAATAAATCCTATGTAACCAGCAAAGACTCAGATCAGCCTGTAAATCTACTCAGTATGACTAGGACTCTTGTGTATCCCTCTTTGGATACCCTGGACGATGTAGAACGCACACGATAAGCGGAGACTCGGTACAGGCTTGTCTGAGTCTTCGCTTGTCGCATAAGTCTAATTGTAGGTTTTGTCGTGCGCTGGCGAAATGTTTCGTTACTTCTGTTTTCTGCAGATACTCGGGGAAAGTTTGCATTTCATTAGGAAAATGTACATTTACCAAACTTATCATTACAAGGAGAAGTTGGCGTTAATGCTGAACTGTGGCTTAAGTATGAACGTTTTCAACCCTGCAGACCGAGCCAGATACCTTTCTTTCAGCGCCGGACAAGAGGGATTGTTAAAACATGGACGAGTGCAATTCAGAAACTTGGATTGAAAGGTTTTCTTTCGGCTTAATGTGCCGATACGTTTTTAAAGCGTATTGAATCAAGTGGCCAACGCTTCGTATAAAGGGTCTCCTGGGTATATGAAAAAAACATAAAAATGTAGATCTTCCAGAGCAGCCACGCAGTCTGGTCAGGGCCTTTGCTAAACATCAATATATTCTACACTGTCCAGTGATTTTTGACGTTTAAGTTGTAATTTCTTAGCAGTCTGAATTAAATTCGGTAAACAGTTTCAGTGTCAATTTTCATTTATTGATGATGTAATTCCAACGTTTAATCTTGATATATCTATATTTTTTATCTGAAAATGTTTAATGTGAAAAGTGAATTAAAAAGGATTAATGAATGAATGAATTAACTAATGTTATATAACTTGTATATTAATACATAAGGCAACGCTTGAAATACTTAAAACAATATTCGCGTATTGCCAGCATGAATAAAAAAGGTCATCGCGGTGATTAAAAAGACAAGCATATCTGATACTGAAAGCTATCGAAACCGTTCTCATTATAATTCCAGATTCGTTCAACATATGCGTTTCTCTTTGATGTTTCGCAGATGAGATAAAGGACTTCTGTGCGGTCCGAACATATATTTATTATTCAGAGGTGCTTCAGAATTAAGGGTAATGTTTCTCGCAGGTAAAGCTGTTTAAAGCTCTCGCCATCTCCTCAGTAATTTTCCTACTGGCCATTCCAAGGTGATTCCACTGTTGTATCTCTTCTTTGTTTGTGCGTCGGAAGTTTTCATGCGTGGCGTCTGTCATTAAGAAAACACGCCTATTCAGATATATTGAAAATTTCACCACAAAAAAAGAGAAAGTTTTCAGATAAAAAAAATCTGATATTTTTCATATTTCTGCTCAAAAAATAGACTGTGGATACTCGAGTACCCACAATCTAAGTTTTTGAGCAGAAATAAGAAAAATAATGTACCCCTGTAAACCCCAGTTTACTAAATAAAAGTGGGGTTTAAGGGGTTGTTTCCGATCTCCCCTTCTTTTGATGCCTCGGAAAGGATTTACTTCGTAATTATGGCATATCCACGATACCTTCACTTATATGTTTGTTTAGTTGTTTTTTTTTTATGTGTGACCTTGGCAGCCAATGGGTACGAGTGATACTGTGCCCATCGGTCAGTATTGTGGCTGCTACTAGGATAGTTCTGAACGTACTCGAAATATATTTCACACTAAATTATCTCATAATCGCTTAGGCGTAAAAAAAATAGCTGTGTTTCCGCTAACATGCTAAAAAAATATTTGGTCGGTAGGTAGGAGAAACTTTTTTTTATATTTTTCTATTTTTTTTTCTCCAGAAAAGAACAGGGTCGGACCTGTAATTTTATGAAAATACAGATATTTTGTTAGTTCGGTACTTTACTTTTTTATTTTGCATTTTCACTGATAAAAAAAGCAGAGTCGGATGTTTGAAACAGGGTCGGCCGGGTTCGCAAAAACACAATTACTTTTTACGCCTTAAGAATGCAAATACTTAAGTAATACCAACTTGGAAATAGTATTAACATGTAGTGTAGCCTCGATTTTTCGTACCGATTAAACATGTGAATATTGCTTCCGTTCGTGTTTATCTGATGTACATGTGAGAATATTGTCGATTTTGATTTAATGCTTATCGTGTTATCAGATGTTATATTTCTTTGTAATGACGAATCCAACAATGACAAATATAATAAAAATACTATTAAAATAAATAAAATGAATAAAACAACGGCGGTTATGTCGCATGTTTTCACATCGTTAACTTTCTGGCAGGTTTAAGGTGTCAAAATTGCCTGTGTAAACGGACCTTTGGTATTGCTCACCTAAATTATTATTATTATTATTGATTAAAGACCTGACAATGTACTTTTGCAGTAAAAACTGTTTATTCGTTTTTTAGTGCAAAAGAATTTACTATGGTATAAAATTTTCAAATTAAAATTTATACCATAATTTGTCTTAAACATATATTATTTCGAATTTATGTTCACACAATAAAACAATGTTGAATATAGTACGGATTCCAAAATAAGAAAATTGCTAACCCTACAATCGGAAAGATGGAGCGTACCCTGGTTTACTTCCTGAAACCAATTTTAAACTTTCGCATGCAAACTCTATCTTTTTACCTTCTACCTTTTTTTTTTTTTTTTTTTTTTTTTGATGTCATGTATTAAAAGGGTTATAGAAATAGACTGACACAAAAATGTCCAGAATTCGCAAAATGCAATGTATATGTTCTGCGAAAAGTAAAAATCGTTACAATTCCGGAATTGTCTTGCATAAAGAAAGAATACCCACTTTGCCGCCCGAACTTGACTCCGTTTTTCGCAAGACGATTCTGGAATCGCTCCTGCGCAAACTAGGAATCGGGACAAAGTGAGAATATCTATCCTTGTACGTGTATTTGTAATTTGTTTTCCATAAGCCACTAAATAATACTTTTGTAATCTTTGGTCGCATATGAAAACATAACTTTTCCAAAGGGTCAAAGCAGATTTTTCATTTCCACGTACATATTTTGGTACAAATGTAACCGAGATAGAGCTGCCAGCCAGTTCCTAATTATTAAATGGAAGACTCAAATACGTGTCATCTATCGTCTTCAGCCACGTTTTTCAGTCATTTTGTTTTTGTCATCTGCAAAGCTTACTTTTTCCGCTTGATTCTGTTCGAATTGTTTAATTCTTTAATGTCATAGATCAACAATTAAAGCAAAATAAAGCATTAACCAAGTCCTTTGAAGTACTCCGATCTCTGAGTTCTATCTATCTATCTATCTATCTATCTATCTATCTATCTATCTATCTATCTATCTATCTATCTATTCTCTTTCTAGAATTATCGACGCTGCCTGTGAGGAAGAATTCTAAAAGTTGGTAAAAGGAGCTGTGTCCTATTTTTTATAAAGTGAAACTAATTCTCGTTCCATCTTCCCCTAAACCAAACTATTAGTTTAATATATTCTCACTTTGTCCAAACTATTCCCACTTTGCACCTTATTGATCAACTGCAATATCTCCTGCACAATACTAGAATTGTCTGGTACAATTCCGGAATTGGCGGACAAAGAAGAATATTGTATACTTGGCATCTATTAAGTATCAACTGGGCCTCCGGAGAAACATGCCTGCTTTCGTGAAATGCAATTTATACATATTTGCTATACAGTTGTTTGATATACAGGCATGTCCAAACTGTCTTCCTATATCAAAATAAATTATATATCTTTCCGATTGTCGAGTTAGCAATTTTCTTATATTTGAAACATTTCTATATGTCGATTCAGAGTAGCCAATAAACACAATTTATAATCATAGGGAATAATCATTCTGATTTACAAATGACGCTGACAACTTGTCCGAACGCATCTAAAATTTGTTGGAATAACATATATTGTTAATTGATTGGAACGAACAAGTAATTCATGGGAACTAATTTATCGGAGCAGGCTTTAACTAATTTTTTTGATAAATTTACTCTCAACAAGTACTAAACGCAAATAATGATTTAAAATAGGGCTGCATATCTTAAATGTGTATCTAATGAATCAGGAGATGCATATCTATGGAATAACAGATCGGTTACTCAGCTGCAACTCAGTATGGTAATCCAGAGAGTATTTGACATTTCATTACGAAAACACGCCTATTCAAATATATAGGAAATTTCACCTCCAAAAACTGAAAATTTTCAGATAAAAAAACTTTGATATTTTTTCATATTTTTGCTCTAAACATAGATTGTGGGTACTCGTTAGAACCGCATCCGCGAGGCGGTTCTAACGAATACCCACGATCTATGTTTCTGAGCAGAAATAAGAAAAAAATAATGCATACCCTGTATAAACCCCAGTATTACTATATAAAAGTGGGGTTTAAAAGGGTCAAAATTATATAGGCGTGTTTTCATGATGTTCCGTAAAGAATGGTACACCGAATTTAAGTCTTCATGTATATGAAATGCAGATATATATTGAACAAAGATTCCATCATTAAAAACGTATTGTTATAATAGTGATGATGTAGAACATCGTATCGCTTAGAGGTGATTCAGGTATTCGGCACATTAAGCTAATGATTGAGCGGGGTTGGAAGGGGTAGCAGGGGGGGGGGGGAGGGGAGAATAGATGTGTCCGTTTTGTAATAGCAACTTTATTGTCAAACGTATATAATTTTCGCAAACAAAAATACTGTTATCTTTATGCCTAATAAAGCACTTTGTAGTTGTATTATTATTATGACCAAGAAATTTAAGGCAAAACAAATGTTGATCGCACACGTTTCTATATTTACCTTATTCGGACACCTTAACTTATTACTACATGCCCTAGAGTACTGCCATTACTTGTATCTAAAACTCCTTAATAAGTGGTAAACAGTGTATACCCTGGTTAACATTACGAAAACATACCTATATAAATTTGACCCGCTTAAAGCCCACTTTTATATAGAGGCGGTTCTAACGAGTACCCACAATTTATGTTTTGAGCAGAAATATTAAAAAATATTAGAATTCTTATCTGAAAATTTTCATTTTTTGATGGTAAAATTTTCAGTATATTTGAATAGGCGTGTTTTCGTAATGAGATTGCACCTTCTGCGACGCCTGCTCTGGGTTTACTGTGATTACTTAAACTTGTCAGACCGAGTATTTTGGCACAATGCAGTAGAGTGAATAAAACCGATTATTATGTGTGATGGCGTGTGCTCTTTTTCAGATTTTTATATCTTCAGTGTCATGAAAACAAAATCAGATGAACTTTCCGCCGTCTCGCGCACACATGGGTATCGTATCAATTTTGTGCCGTTTGTATTTTGAATCCTTGTTCTGTTATACATCGTTTTGAATCCTTGTTCTGTTATACATCGGGAAATGAGTAGACCAGTCTTTTTACCTATTATTAGCCATCAAATAAACTTTGCAGAACACGAAATTGTACTTCAAAACCTACTTAGACACACTGTATCTTGTAAGCAATACACGGAAAACTGTACGTTTACACGTCATGTATTAGCATTCTCCCCAAATGCATGTCGTGTTTGCATTATTTTAAGCACATGAAGAGTTTCGTCCCTTTATTAGCCTACTCAAGTTGATTGCGGCCACTGACCCTTGAATTCAACCTGAACTGGAGTTTAGCTCCAATTCTTTTTATGGCAAATTACACAAGATTAGCTAATGCTATCGAGAACATAACTGGCATTCCGGCATTTGCACAAAGAAACATAACTTGAGTTTGCGACCAGTTCGCAATGCTGAAAATTTCTGATGATATATCTGAGACATTATATAAGGTTCTGATAAAGTCATTCAGCATGTGCATTTGTATTAACAACCTGGATCAAATAACTTAATGGATAATTTTGAGTAGGGATGAACACTATAATTAACTGTTTTTATTTTGTTATTTTCAGATGTACAGCAAATACATACCCAGCAAAATGGCGACAATGACATCTTTGATATCAAACGACACAGTGCAGCCCACGTCAGTTTACTTTGACATTGGAGGGAATGGAACAGATATGACGGATAAGGACATGGATAAAGACATGAAATTGATGATTATCTCTCAGCTAGAACACAACTGGTTTGATCAGAAAACGGAAATTATCATCATAGTTGTTTTTACACTAATGATCTTGTTTGGAGCGTTAGGCAATGGATTGGTTTGCATTGTAGTAATAAAAAATGCCCACATGAGAACTCCAAGAAATATATTTATCATCAATCTGGCTATATCGGATTTGACTTTATGCCTATTCACACAACCGCTTAATCTTTATCGCTTGCTCAACACTCAATGGCACTTAGGTGCTTTCATGTGCAAATTTTCTGCGATGCTCCAGGGAACTAATGTGTTTGTATCGACTATTAGTATTACCGCCATTGCTCTTGACAGATTCCAAGTAATTGTCTATCCCACAAAAGACTCCATGAAGAAAATTGGAGGCGCGGCAGCTTTAATAACAATATGGGTGATTTCTTTCCTTATGTCTAGTCCACTGTTGATATTTTCTGTGTATATTGAGCTGAAACCGTTACCGGATATTGACTATTATCAATATCGCTGCGTTGAAGACTTGACGCTTCGGGCAGAGAAAGCTGCTTACTCCGTGGCCTCGATGGTCGTTCAATATATTCTTCCAATTATCACGGTGACAATTGCACATGCTCGCATCTGCAATAAGCTAAAGTATCGAATGGCAAATCGTAGAATTCCACGGAGTTCAGGGGGAGAAAACGGAGGACACGGAAGCCGAAATTCAGACGGACGGACAGCACGTAAGAGGCGCACGAATGTTCTACTGGCTATGATAGCGATTGTGTTTGTTCTAAGCTGGATGCCACTCAATATTTGCAATATCCTTGTTGAGTTTCTCTTTCAAATATTCCGCAATAAGAACATAGACATAAACCTTGTATTTGTCATCTGTCACATTCTTGTTCTCAGTTCAGCCTGTACTAATCCGGTCTTATATGGTTGGCTGAACGAAAACTTCCGGAAAGAGTTCTTAAATGTTCTTCGATGGTGTAATGTTTGTGAGAAATGTGTTCAGAGTTTAAAGAGTCTTACGTGCTGTCGTCGCCACACACATCAAAGCGTGCCGACTATAGTGTTGTCAGATGACATTAAGGAAATGCCTGTTATGAATGGATGTGGCAGGCGGCCAACAAATACGTCGCAATTATTCATGACAACGGAATTAGACCAGTCACATTCCGCTGTATCATTGTGAAGTTTTACAAATTGCCTTATAACTTACCGATTTACCCTGAATACCATACATAGTGGGATATTTTAATTACTTACAATATACTTTAAGATGTCTACCTAACATACTTGTATTAATATTTAAACAAGTCCATTTTACTACCTGTTAGTGTGCCAATATAATTGGAGGAGAGGCAAACAGAGTTGTTTCGTTCTGTGGCGTCTGAGCTGGGTCTACACCGTTTGTTTAAGTCTAGGGTAATTACGGTATAGTGTGAATGGATAAAATCATGGTATTTTACAAAGGGAAACAAGTTAGACAGAAGTTGCCTTCCTATATTAGAAACTTTCCACAAGTATTGCTATTCTTAAAGGGAAGAATTTGCTCCCTGTCGATGGAGTAAATCGTCTCCGTAACTGTAGGCCAAGTAAAAAGGAAGCCAATATTCCCTTATCTCTGTGTCCATTCCCTAGATTTGTTTAGTATAAACGCTGTTAGTATGCAAACTATTCTGTTTTGATTAATAGTTGCAGCCTCATATATAGGATAAGTGAGCTAGGAACTTGAAACGGGCAATGTCTGCAGGAAACTTATACAAATCAGGAACTCAGTTAAATGTGGAACTTTGGAAAGTGTTAAAATGATCTGTTTGATTAACTTTGAAGTTGTATTGATGAATCTGACAGGTTTTGCCATCATTTTGTAACGAAGGACAACATTAGCATTTACATTGTGGCCACCTTAAGGCAACACTGTCAAAACAGCCTAGGTTTTATTCTGAAAAGGGGTTAACCCTAAGACGAAAGTACGTTTATTTGCCTCCTCCCACTTGGGAGCAAATTCTTTCTCTTTAGAGTGCATTCCTTTTTAGAAGGTCTTTGATGTAAAGTAAAACCAGCAGGAATTGACATAAATGTCTATCTTGTATAAAATGGCGGACAATCTACCACGTGTATCCAGTGCTGCAACGTCTCATCAGGGCCTTTGTTTTCCCTTGATAATTCTATAGCATCCAATGGTTCTGTTTGCGGACTGCAAAGGCCCTAACCAGACGGCACAGATGCGCAGGATGATTTGGGCCTTCGCTGTCCGCAAATACCCCAAACATGGTTTAGAACGGCTCAGCCCAGTCAATGTAACAACAGGGATTGTTGTTTCATATGTTTTATAACACATTGTACAATGTGTATGTAAGCGGACATCGAAGGCTCTGATTGTCTTTGTGTGCATGCGCAGGCTAAGTTTGGCTTTCTCTCGGGCATCTATTAGCTTTGGTTTTTAAAGATGAGCACTTTTGTAAATACAGTAGGTAGGTGTGTTTAATTATAGAAATTATTAACATGATAGTTCCTTAAGTTTGAGTATGCGCGGCATGCCACCAAAAAATTGTTCAGTGCACAGAAGAACAGCAAAGGCTAACTTGCGGATGTGTGTAGTCTAGGCTTTGACGTCTCCTTAACACTTCAGCCCTTCTGTTAGTCTAAACAAATGGCAAGATCATATTAAGCATCATATACGTATGGTCCCTGCTGTAGGTCCCCTGCTTGCTTGACGAGCTTCATCTTATCACTGCCTGGAGCATGGGTACACTCTTAGTGACTTTCTATATTAAAAGTAGTTGCGGTCATGGTACCAAAGCCGTAATCCAAACTCATAAATCCATAAACGAATGACGAATCAGAATGTTCAGACCATCAGACATGGACTGTAGAACAAAGGGTGTAATCAGGCGTCCGCGGATAGTAAGCATTACTTGATAAGCAAGCTTCGCCCACCATGCCCATAGGCCTGAACGATGAAAATATCGGTAGAAGCGTATGTCAGGGATTTGGGAAGTCTACTTATGGCACGTCACTGGTAAAAACATCAGAAACAATTCTGGAAACTGCCACATTGTAGGGATTGACTAGATCATGATTTCTCCCATAGAACTTCTTAAGTGTTGCTACCAGTTTGGTTTTTTGATACCCCTAGCTCAACAACTTTGTAGTAAGCACTTTCCCACGCTCCATGAAGTCCTGATAATTTGAACAGGTTCTGGCATAACGGATTAACTATGAAACGTAAACGCCGTATGCTGGTGCAGAAGGGACATTACTGCTCAGGAATGGAAAGTGAACATTGGGAAAATTGAAGTCATCCCGTTTGTCGTAAAAAAGGTAAGAGAAAAGTCCAGGGAGTGCCAAAATCACAAACCGCAGCCCTTCCCAGACCCCAAGAGGAAAGGAAACCGAGTAAAGCCTAGTAGTAAGCTTTCCATTGTCAATGTAGAGATAACAATCCAAGTATGAGGAGGAGGCTGCAGCCTCCGTTGTTTCCTTTATTTCAAGTTCATGTAGATAGATGAATTCTAAATACTCTGCAAATTTTGTGTTTTTCAGAGACAATACATCATCTATATATCTGTAGGTGAAATTGAATTGTTGTGCGAGGTGTTTCTTGCCTGCTTGGAGGAGACTTTGTACAAACTCCGCCTCATACGAGTATAAAAACAAGTCGGCAAGTAACGGTGCACAGTTAGTACCCATCGGTAAATTTGCCCCTTCAGAACCGAGCGGATTCTTGTTTTTTAGATTATACAGAGAAGTACACAGGAAGTCCTTAAAATTGTATCCCGTGTAAAAATGGCGAAATATCTACAAATTGTATCCAATCCCCAAGATCATTTGATTCCTGTCGTAGTTAAGATTGTCATACGTATGCTATCTGTGCAGAACTAGACAGTACTAACCAGGTATTGTGCATTTCTGATATGAAGTCATTGAGACCCTTACGTTCTTATCAGGAACAATGTGATTCGTTTTTCTTCCCTACCTTCCTGATAATATCTTCATTCGGTTTGGTATGAATTTCACAAACAAATAGGAGGTGTAACGATAGATACTAATCCCTGATCGCAGATTTGTTTCCGTTTTGCTACGTAGGAGACTTTATGGTGTCCCTTTCCCACGAAAATCAAGTCGATATTATTAAACCATTCAATTCAACTTCTTGATATTAAGGTAATTTACGTTATAATGATAATAGTTATTTTGACCGAATGGTAAATAAAATGTATCCAGAAGAATTTCGGCTAAACATTTAACTAATACATGTACCTCTGATACAGAGTCTCCCTTTCTGGATTTTGATTTATTTATATCTAATGACATAATCCTACTTAATTGTATGATAAGCGGGATGATTTTGATTTTGATCTTGTTAAATTTCCTGTTTTAAATAGGGACATTACTCGTGCTACAGCCTATGGTATATATATTTCTCAGTTGATTTTACCAGAGCATCTAGTCAAGTCAGCGACATAGTCTATACATGAAGAAGAAGTTTTAGTAGTACTGAAGTTTTGGAACAGTTTGTAATTGTCAGTCGTTACAGAAAGATAAATGTTATGCGGCAAACTGCATACAAAGTTTCAACCCAATTTCGGTTGACATTTTAGCTTCCCTCAATAATTGCACGAAAGGTGATTTGGACCTCAGATTGTATAATGGTTCCTTCTTCTATCTTTTTCCAAAGGTTTGCGCCTGACTGTTGCTTTTTGTGGTCAGACCCATCGTGGGCCAACTTGTGGTTTTCTGCTCTGTTTTCATTTTGCCAATGAGCCTTTTGCTTTGTTGCATTGCATTACGAAAACACGCCTATTCAAATATACTGAAAATTTTACCACCAAAAAATGAAAATTTTCAGATAAAAATTCTGATATTTTTTCATATTCTGCTCAAAACATAGATTTTGGGTACCCGTTAGAAACGCCTCGGTGGGGCGGTTCTAACGAGTACCCACAATCTATGTTTTTAGCAGAAATCAGAAAAATAATGTATACCCTAGTAAACTCCAGTTTAACTATATAAAAGTGGAGTTTAAGAGGGTTAAAATTATATAGGCAAGTTTTCTAGATGTAATTTTATTATTATTTATGTGTTACTATGACGTTTCACTTCTATAGTAGAGGCTCAAACAGGGACCAAACACGTATTTATAACGTTGATCTGCATTAGAATTCGAGGCTAGGCTTCGACCGAGTAGGACTCTAAGTGGTTGTTACTGTGGACCCTTCTCAAGCGGTATCTCTATTGCAGTACTTTTTTGTTTATTTGTCAGTTACTGCATCTGTATCTTAGTGCCTTGCCATTGTTTGCTACTCCTCATCTTCTCTACTTTCGGTGCCTCGGTTGTGATGTACTTATGACTCGGGTCTTTCCTGGGTAACTGCATCTATATTTTTATAGAATCCATCCACACATACACACAACATACTCAAACACACAATATATATATATATATATATATATATATATATATATATATATATATATATATATATATATATATATATATATATCGATGGCTTAGTGCAAAACTAGGCTAACTCAGTTTTGTGAAATTTTACAGGAGAGTGAAAAAACTGTCTACTTATTTTTTCTTTTTATGGTTTGTAACTTTTTCTTTGGCAATATATGCTGGAAAATATTTTATATTTAATGATAATAGTCATTTTCATGTTGAATACTTTATAAATAGTTAAAAATCAAGAATTTGAGATAGTAACAGTTTTGCACTGAAAATTGATTGGTTAGTGAAAAAAAGTTGGCGCAAAACTGTAACTAAGTCAAGTTAGATATAGTATTGCACTCAAAATTATTGAAATGTTGAAGGAATGATGTCAAAAAAAGTGCTAACTCAAGGTTAAAAATTTCAGTAATTTAATTTCAGACCTGTTTTGAAAATTAAATTAACAGCTTTTCAATACATAAAGGCCATTTAGATGATATGATAGCTCAAACTTCCAAAACAACAGTGAAATTTAATAATTATCACTTATATTTTCTGATTCAAACATTACTAAGATGCACAACACTGAGAAACATTTTTAATTTTGATTTATCAAAAAAATATTAATTTTCTGGCAACAAATATAAAGGTATACTTTCCCATTTTATTCAACAGTAAATATTTGAACTTTCTATTCTAGAAATAATTTTTCCCGACCATGCCTTATCCTTATTTATGTATGTTGTTAGAGGGTGAGTTGCAAAGTATGAATTCATGCCAGTGAAGCCATGAAGAATTTGCATTTGCCCAATAACAACATGGTATAATCACATTTAAACTCAGGTAAGGAAAATTATTTTGATAAAGTAACATTGTTCAGAAAAGAAATGTATCATTATAGCAATGTTTTCTGAAGGACTCTTTGGAAGCCGACTCATCTGGCTTCAGATGTGGGCTTGTGCACACACTTGGGCATGCTCTATACTAACAACGTGCCTAACTGGAAAATTTCACACACTGCAGTTTCCTGTAGGGTCTGTAGTTAAAAGGTTAACATCATGTCAGATTTAAAATTAAACTCAGCAGTCAGTAGTTCTCAATTTATTCCTAATACGGTTGACTTGTTATCGTAAATTCCATGGGACTGGAAGTTTTGGTTTGAGATAAAAGCTAGTAGTTTGAAAGAAAAGAAGTTGAAATCTAAGGAACATGTAGCAAAACTAAATAACATTGCCTATAATTTAATTAACTTAAGCAGTAGTTTGACATATTGAAGTTTGAGATAACAAGAATGTTTGAGAGCATACCATTGTACTTATCGCCAAATGTACATCATATAATTATTATAATGTACCAAAGATACACCACAACCTCTTTATAACACAGTGATTGGGGTCCAAGGAAGAAACTGTTTTAATTAAACAACCATGTTGCATCAAATTAAATATGTGAAGATTACATAGGAAAAATAACCTTTGATGGTCATATTTTCTCCGAATAATCTATACATTTTGGAGAGCCATCTTCATACAGTATCATATCCAAACCTGTATTGTAAGGAAGAGTGTTATAAAGAAATTTGCATGTATGTGTTCTTCTGTACATCCTACCACATATATTGTTTTAATATTATACATGTACATAGCAAATAATTATGCTGCAGACCATTCTTAAAGGTTGGGTCTGAAGCTAAATAGCACTGGGTTGGTCAAAAGCTGAATGTCAGACAGGAGACTGGAAACCGGAATGTTTCACTTTTTGATCCAACTGCACAGAGTACTGTGAATCATGAGAAAGGGCTGTATAAACTGTGGGAGCATGTGGGATCACACTTGAGTAAGATCTTTTACTTGAATTCTCAGACATTGTCACTGGATACTCTTTATGCAGTTTGTCTTGCACAATTCAATATCTTTCACATTCAAAGTAGTGAGTGCCCTTCATAACTGCCAAGCCAGATCTAGTGCACTGGGCCATTGTAGTCATACTTAATGGCTACTGTAGTTGGATTACTTGACCCTATTTTAAATAAATGACCTTACATCTGACCAGTAAATTTTGTTCTGCTCAAATCCAGGTCAAATTTTTTAGTAGTTTTGAGATTGACCTAAAATAAATAAATAAATAAAAAAAAAATGGCTTGCATGATATGGATTTTTTCAACAAACAGTTCTTATAACAGCAGCCCATTGGGAAGTTGTCTAAACACAAACAGGATGACTAGCTCTAGTCAATAAAAGCATGGACAGAATTGTTCTCATTCTGAGTTTGTCCCTTTTCTAAATACTTTTTTTTTCTATAGATTCTAAACAGAGTTGTATGGCATACCAAAACATAAGAAAATATACCTATTTTTATTTTGGGCAACACAGTTGTCCAAGCTGGCCTCAGTGGCTCAGTCAGTGATCAGGAGGTCAAGGGTTTGATCCCCGCCAGGTCTGGCAACATTCTTAAGTGGAGATTGATCATGAAATATTTTCTTCGGTCATTCTCTCCTTTGTCAGTTTCTGGCAAAAGAATGTGCTCAAGTAATTGTTAACTGCCTAGTGGTCTAAGCCTGCCCAGGAAAACATGTAGTTGGATAAATTTCGACATAGCTCTAATGGGTTGACTGGGCCGCAAAACCTCAACACAAATGAACAAACAAACACAACTGTCTGAATGAAGTACAAGATTTTTCTTTCCATCTTGACTTAGCAACCAAAAACTCAAAAATACAGCTTGACACTTCATATGCTTCCCTTCCTGAAACAGATACATTCCAAAGGTAGCATTATGCATTATATGACTGCAAATCAAAACTACTGAAGTTAAAAATATTCAAATGATGTTTGAAATTCAAATTTTGGCCTTGGAAGTCATCAGCACTTCCTCAGGATCAAAGCACGCATCTACAAAAGTTCAATCCTTAATTTTTATGCATTTTGTTTGTCTTTTTGCTTGTTTTCCCCAGCAAATATTTTGTTCTTGATTGACTCATATTTCTCTTTCACTTTGACAATGTCAGAATCTGAAACATTTTTGAAAGAGCTGCATAAAATGCAATGGTTATTAACAGAATCTGTTAATTTGGCATAAACAGCAGCTGATGACCCAACTGGCAAAAGTCCCAAGTCCATGGCAGTCTGTTAAATAACATGTCAGCTCTTACATACAGCTCTGTTTTATTTTATTTTTGATTAATAAATAATGATTAAATAAATAAAAAGATAAATGAATAAAAAATTATTTTATTGTTTCATAGCAGAATAATATAAAATTGCTTTGTTTGTATTTTGACAAAAAAAAAAAAATCATTGTTAATAGAACATAAATAGGAAACAAATGTATTGAAATACTGGTCACACTATCTGCTCTGTCTTTCTCTTCAATTCATTAATAAATAAAAATATGTGAAAAAAATGCACCTGTATGGATGAAATTGGTTTTTATGTTACATTTATTAAATAATTAAGTAGTTGCAGTCATGGTACCTAAGCCATAATCCAAACTCATAAATCCGTAAAAGAATGATGAATCAGAATGTTCAGACCAACAGACATGGACCCCAGAATAAAAGGTGTAAACAGGCGTCCACGGACAGTAAGCATTACTTGGTAAGCAAGCTTCGCCCACCATGCCCATAGGCCTGAACTAAGGAAATGTTGGTAGAAGCGTATGTCCGGGATTTAGGAAATCTACTTATGGCGCGTCATTGGCAAAAACATCAGAAACAATTCTGGAAACAGCCACATTGTAGGGATTGACCAGATCATGATGTCCCCCATAGAACTTCTTAAGTTTTAAAGTATTGCTACCAGTTTGGTTTTTTGATACCCCTGACTCAACAACTTTTTTGTGAGCACTTTCCCATGCTCCATGTAGCCCTGATAATTTGAACAGGCTCTGGCATAACAGATTAACTGTGAAACGTAAATGCCGTATGCTGGTGCAGAAGGGAAAATTAAATATCTTTATAGATATTGTTTAACAACATGTACTTAAGAGTAGAAAACATAGAGTAAAAAATTATTTCTACCTTTAATTGAAGCAAATTTTATACTACATTTACAAAGTATTTTAAATATAAAGGCATACTCTACATAAAACTCGAGGTTCTAAGTACTACTTACTTTAATACCACTGATGGTGTGATTACTATAAGTAATACTTGTATGAAATAGTGTTACCTTGTTCGTATTGCAGATTTGCACTTAACCAAAATATGTAGAATGTATAATTGCCACATTTAGTAAAACTTTTAATGTTGCAGATATAAAATATTGACTTCACTGGAAATATATAGTTCTTTATGCAAATGTATACTGTTAATGTGCAGTAGACATTTCATTTTAATCCTTTCACACAATTTAGACCCAGTCTATAAAAGGGACATACCTCCGGCTTTGCCCCACTACACCTGAGTAGGTGTATATTTACACTTATATTGACATCCAGAATTCCTAAAATGCTTTAATCATGCATTTTGTTTCTGCTGAATTAAAAAAAATAATAATAATAATCAGTATAATGAGATAATAAGAATTGTTAGAAGTTATGAATCTATTTTCTCCTACATGTATACTCTAATTAAATCTTCCTTGTAGACAGGCAGTTCTGTATTCAGATGGGAAATCAACTCAGGCATACTAACATATGTCTCAGAGTATCCTTGCAAGCAGATCTTTCAAGGTCTAACAGTGTTTCAGTAATGATCACAATTTCATGCAAAGTACAGTTACCTGACTGACTTAAGTACCTGATGCTCTTGCAGAGAACAAGATTAGATTTCTCTATGTCTTCTAAACATATTATTAGAAATTCATTTTAATGTTTTATAAAAATTGCAAACATTCTGTTACAATGTATGCTAAAACAATCTATTAAATGTGTAGGGTATACAGATTTTGTGTTAAAATTATACCATGTTTGTTGGGTTTATACTGTTTTCAAATAAGCACTGCTTATTAACAGTTCTTGTTAGTTTAATCATCATATCACTTAAAAAGACTATAATGGTATTATATTGTTATTATTGAAATTAATAGTATTTTAAATCATTTATTTAACAATCCAGACAGAGCCTATATTAAGGTGACATATCTCAGGCTTTGCTCCTGCTATGCCTTAGTAGATATGTTATGTGTGTTTACACAGATATTGACATACATAATTTCTTAATTTTTAAAATGATACATTTTTTATATATGTAAGTAATGTAAGTATTATGCAAATCCTTGCCCAATCTTGAAAAAGAAACAATCAATATAGTGAGAAAATAACTGTATTTTTTAAGTTAAGATGATACTATTTTATGCTTTAATCAAAGTATATCTTCTGCGAAATGGATATATACAATTCTGCACAAGGGTGGGAAACCAGCTAAGACATGTTTATGTATGTCTGGTGTCCTTGCAAGGCTTCATAGCATTTAATTTTGATCTAAATCTAATGCTTTAAGTCAAGTTAGTAATAGTTTTGCACTAACAATTGTTTTGAATTTTGCAAAACTATTAGTGCAAAACTATAGCTAACTCTACTTAGGTATAGTTTTGCACTGAAAATAATGACATTTTGACTTAGCATATTTTCTTAAAAATTAAATATCTATACAAATACTTGGAATATATTCACAATGTTTTCACAGATTATAGAGAATGTGACATTTGTTCAGAATTTGTAATAAAACTAATTTTGGAAAAATATGGACTTAGCCTAGTTTTGCGCTGAGCCATCGATATATATATATATATATATATTCTAATTCGGAGGACAACTCTTCGACTCCAGATCAGTCAGCAACGCCGTATAGTCTTTACGGGGATTCTGTTGTACATCATTGCATTCAACATATTTTGTAACGTTGAATGGTTCCGCAGACGAACAGAGAAGGTCGCGGTTAAATTGAGCGCATCTGAAGGATAATCTGAGCATCCGCTTATGCCAAGAAGAACACTTTGCCCTTGGTTCATATACAAGAAACATGGTAACGGATTAAAACAGGTTGAAAATAACAATGAATGAGCTGAAGAAAGCATTAATAGGTCAGAAGTAACCCAAAATAGTAATTGTAACAGAAATTAATAAAGCAGAGAAGTTATAACCGGACAATTAAGGGAAGCGCAAGAGAAATTCAATTAATAATAAACATATCTAAATAAATTTTACCAACAAATTCAAGCAATAGTCAGATTCAGTAAAATGTGCATACTTTAAATTAGGAAGAGAAGATAGACGACCCTACAAGAAACGTAAATGCAACCTCAAAGTCGAAAAAAAAAATGAATAAAGAAATATAAACAGTCCAGAGATACAGAGAAATACTGTAGATTGACTCTTAGAATAAGAAGCCATCTGATTATAGGGACGGACAAGAATTTCATTTAAATGTGGTGTATTATACAATGTAAAAGCCATATGTCATGTGATATCAAATATTATTTATGCCGGATACAAAGCGGAAAAGGTAGACGAAACTGAGACATAAAGTTAAACTACACAGACAGCAAATACCTGATACAAAGACCATTATGCTGCAACATTAATATGACGTCAGTTCCCGTTGACTGTTTATAACGTCGTTGATATGGACGCTGCCTTCAAGTTGTTTCAATAGGATGACTGTTTGTTTCGCGTTCATGCATTACTTCTGATGGTATACATTTAGTAATGAAACCGGCCAAGACTGCAAAATTAATCGCCATATCTATTTTCCTAAAATGTTATTCTGTTTTGTAAATATTTTGATGTATAAATACTGAGTGCACTTGGGCAACAAAAATAGAAACCCTGTCCCACAGACCATTCAGATAAACATAGTCTAATACTGTCCTGGAGACTTGGCTTTGTGCGCGTAGTGGCTCAGTTGGCATACTGGGTATAACGGTTGTCTCTGACAGACAAGGCTATGGCCGCGGCTAGTGTGCGTTCGAAAACTTATGCGTGAAGATACCTAGGAAATGCACAATCACGAAGTACAGCTTTCTCTTGTCTTTGAATGGCTTAGCGCTGAAGCCGAGTCTGGCCTGGGGTCAAAAGTAAGCGTCTGATCAGGCTCTTGTCGTATAGAATGCGCTGGGCGATTAGATCCTTCTTCGGAATTGAGATGGGATGGATGCTTGCGCTTATTTTAGCCGCATTATGAGAAAAGGAGCAAATATGAATGCTAAGGACCCAGATCAGCATGTGTGCATCTTCACGCGTAGTCTATTATACATCATCCAATGATTTTGTAGACTTAACGTAAAAGCCAAGAACAGTATTTGCGGATACTAAGTTTGCTTTTGGTAGGCGCTATCCGCATATACCTAAAAGCCATTTTTTGCACGGTTCGACAAATACAGAATTTCTTAGACCATGGAGAGACTAAAAGGATATGATCGCATAGGCTTTAAACATCATGCTTACACGAACGTACACAGTAATTAAACGTATATAGCAGACTCGGGTTTTACGGAATATGTTCATGGAAAGTAATGTAATTTACTATACCACTCACGTCCGCCCCTAGTGCTAGAGTGATACTCTATTTTCAAATCATCCGAAATAGACATATTTATCAGAATAGACCAGGGAATATAAACTAAACTGTGGGTGAGATTTCAAATAATTCGATCATTATATGATGAGAGGAAAACAAAGTGTCATTTCTCATGTGCGAACAATAAAACAACGTTGATTCAGCTTTTACAGTTTCACTCACAAAAAAAAAAAAAAAAAAGAATGGTTTGATATATACCAGTTTCCACAAACCACGAATCATCCAAAATGAAACGCTATCGATCTGTCTTTGCAACAACACAATGTAAACAATTTTAAATCAAAATTCGTTTTGATCTTCATGATTTAACCCTCCGAGCGTCATTCCAAATCACAGCAGACGACCTAATTAAACCATTCACAAGAAAAGCTTCCCAGAATAATAACAAAGAAAAACATATTTATGTAAATGAGAATGTCGTTCGCCGCTCTATGTGATTGTCATTTTAGGGTAAATGTTTTATTTTTTTCTAAAGAACGTTACAAAGCGGTTTCATTGGGGTACTTGTTTTTAAATTCTCTGTAGTGTTTCACTTACCAATGTTTTCTTTTAACACCTATATTAGTTAAAGACATATACAGTTGTGTTTTGGTGACAGAGTGGTCACGTTTTTGGGAAAGATTTGTCAACTCTGCTTGCCATCTGCTCTTTTCTGTGGTTGTTTAATTGTATTTGCCTGTCTTTCACTTTGATGTTGAGAACTTGATGTTGATCTGTTTGTATCAGTTCCTAAAGCCTCGATAACGTGGGCAAAACAATTAAATATAAACTTATTGTAATATCAATTCACTAAGGAACAATATCAAAGATAGTTACCAAATTAAGTATACATACTGCTTCCCTAAGGTAACACTATTTGGTGACGCATGCTATAAAATCATTGTAAAAACATTACTATATCATAAAAAATCATGTACATAATTTCCAAAAATACTTCCTCATGGTCGTGGTCCAGTGCTGTGTAACTTCAGCGAATTTATCTTAATCTTAGCGGACGCGCGGTCTATACGTAGTGAGAAAGTCGTATCACACTGTCACAAATATTCAAATATTAAACCGACAGAATGTCATGCACATCTTTAGATTACAGGCAGATCTTCAGAATTTCATACAAGTAAAATAAAAGATGCAGGAGAAACTGTCGGATACTAACTTCATGCAAAGAAATTTAAAGTTCAAACCAGTAGTAATTCTATCAAAAATAGCCATATAAAACAATCCAAAATAACATTTAATTCAACGTATGATAGGAAGAAAATCTTTAGAGTTGTAAACCATTTATGTAAGATGAAACATCAATTACGGACACCCAATTTGTGAAGGACGTTTTGCTGATGAAAAATCAAGTCAGAAAGGGGCGTAATTCTGTCGAAAATGGTTGAGACAGAATTGACTTACAAGGATCTTCGAATCATATAAAGCAATTTTTCTTTCAAACATATTTCTGTTGGTTCTTGTGAATTAAGCCACACACAAAACATTACATCTTCACATCATAGTACGACAATCTGCAAAATTTCAAAATCTGACGAAAGTTATAGGAGTTATGACACAAGCTTTGCCGACCAAACTTTTAAGTCCGAAACTAAAAAATAGCTGAATCATACTCAAACTCAGGTACACAGCTCATAATATAAGGAGAGCCGCAAAATTCAAAGCAATACGATTAAATATACACAAAACAATTAGAAACGCAACTAGTATATGTGTTTTTTTTTTTCATTTATTGCAATGTTTCAAGTATTTTTTTTGTTGTTGCTTAAATCAACTTGCTTTTCGTACACGAACAGATTAACATAAGTTGCTCTCAGATGCTCACTTATGCGTAAACTTTTGATGAAAAATGGTAACATCGTCGAATTTCTTTTTGTTTAATATTTTAAGAACGTACAATTCCACAAAATGTTCATGCTATTGTACCTATTATGTTCTAAACAATAAAAATACGCAATAAACGCTAAAGTTCCTTATGCGGATACGAGTTGAAACCGTATCTCAAATTTCAGATTTTATAAAATTTGAATGAATTTTAAAAATCGTCTTGAATGTCATTTAAAACGAAAATATCTGATTGTTGGGGAACTTGAATCGAAATTATTGACTAAACGTTTCTCATTTCTGTCGATTATTGCCGTCAAAATGCCATATTAATGGTACTTTCCGTTTCTTTTATGCATATTCTAACTCGGTCATTTAAAAGATCATTACGAAAACATCCCTATTCAAATATATTGAAAATTTTACAAACAAAACAAGGAAAATTTTCAGATAAAAATTCTGATATTTTTCTTATTTTTGCTCAAAACATAGATTGTGGGTTCTCGTTAGAACCGCCTCATCCGGCGGTCCTAACGAGTACCCACAATCTATGTATTGTTAGCAAAATAAGAAAAATAATGTATACCCCTGTGAACCCCAGGTTTACTATAGAAAAGTGGGGTTTAAGGGGGTCAAAATTATTTAGGCGTGTTTTCGTTACATCAAAAAGCAATGAAAGCTGGTTCCCGACATGTATCCTTAGACTTCGGAACATTATGCATAATTACCAAAACTTTCAACACAAAATAAGCAGTCATAAAGCCGTTGCGACATTTTGAATAAATGGGACATTTGCCCATTTTATACACCAAAATTGAGTTGTGTCCCTTTATAAACTGCAGCTCGACCGATCCGAACTGCAGTTTCAACTGCGGTAAACTGTTGTCTTGAAATCAGCACCATTGATTTCTATGTTCTTCTTTGTTACACACGATAAAAGGACGTTCACTTAGAGTGCGGTCAGATATAGACGGTTGCGTTTTACTGGCTTAGTATAAGCAGGAGTTAGTTACAGGCAAGGTATAAGTAGGAGAAAGTTCAAATACAAATTTGGGACAGACGCACTCGCACAAACTACTAGCACACGCGGGTGGCGTCATTTCTATAGACCCTTCCTCTGCCACTGAGACAAGCTGCTTTGATAAAATTGTCTTAAGAGTCACAATTCAGTTTGGCTTGAATATATCCTGATGTAAATAAAAAAGCGAACTAAAATAAAATCATAAGTTAAATGAAGATACTAGGGAAATGCTTCAACCTCTCTCGAAGCACAGCCTTCCCGAGGTACCGAAATGAGGAGATATGAACAAACAATGACAAAACAAACGTCATATATAAGGCAAACGGCGCACAAACAAAGAGGAATTGCATAACTAGTTCTCCCCACTAAATTAATTACGATACGAGTTTGGGTCGTCTTAAATGTTTGAAATTGACTGAAAAGAGAATTTTTAATAAATCATAAGTACTAGCCCACTTATAAGGGGAACGGTATTTTCTTCAATTATAAATTTACCATAAAATTTAAGTCATAAAGATTTGTATAAGAACCTTATTCAATCCCAAATTTTACAGTGAATGCACGAAACCCGTTGAGGTAAAAATCAACGTTTTGTTTTTGCAAAGAGCATAGTTCCGAAATGTTAGGCTAAGACCGTCATTTTACACAGAATAAAATCTGCATTGCCCCGTTTTGTGAAAATGAACAGCAAATACCTTGGTCAGACTGTTTGATTTCACAGGCTTACCAAGTCGTCGCTATTCATTCATTGTTAACTGTAGCCGCATTCTTTGATCGTGAGAGGGTCCTTCGGGACTTTATAGAAAATCAGCAAAATAATTTTATCTTGTTTGAAAAGTGTTCTGCTCAATCCAGTTATGAAATTGAATATTCCCATTGCATGTTTTATTCAGAATTAACGAAATTATCTGCGTTTCTGTTGTAAAAGAGGCATAATTTGGAGCCTAATAGTAGAATAAAATTGCTGCCACTTAAATGAACCCTGCGCATATAATCTCCATACATGTGATTCTTCTCTTTACTATAATCCCTCGTTAGGGATAAAATGTTAAGGTCTGAAATGATCCAACAGGTGTCGGGCCAATTATATCATACAAAGGATGACTGTCACAGGGTCCATAGCATACGCGTTCTGCACATTAACTGACTTGATAAGTCTATAGCTATTCAATTTATTACAATTATGTGTACATGTATCATGGCGAAATAAGATTTGTACCAAATAAGATTTGAGTTCAGAAAATTATGTCCTATACCTAAACAGTTTTAATTCTAATAAGCAACAACAACAAGAAAACACACACACACACACACACACACACACACACACACACACACACACACACACACACACACACACACACACAAACAACAACAACAACAACAACCCACAAAAACAAACAAAAAAAATAAATAAAAATAAATAAATAAATAAATAAAATAAAACGCTGTTCTCCCACCACCCAGAGGATATAGTTCCTCACTGCCTGACGATGAGTTTGGCCACAGACGGAATGCCGGCGCAGATTGCCTTTGAGCCATTTACTTTCGTCATTGTAGTTTTGTTATTATTTGCTTTTACTTTGATGCTTCACTTATGAGATAGAGGACCCAACACGAACCATCCATGTTTTGCTCAATGATTAGAAAATACTAAATGATCAATACAAGATCAATTTACTCGTACATGACAGATCATCAACAGAAATAAGATGCATATCTGTTAATAATAAAGCAATACAGTCGACTCTCGTTATCTCGAATTCCAAGGGACTCTCTGAAATACTTCGAGATATCCGTAGTTCGTAATATCAGGTTTGCAGAATTAAGGAAAAAATAATTTGATTAACCACATTTAACAAACTGATAGGTAATTGGACTTTTGAAGTTAGAGATATATTGAAAATATTGTGGAAAAGAGGAGAAATTGCTCCTTAGGAGCAATTTCTCCTCTTTTCTACAATATTTTCCATCTGTTGTTAGGTTTTCATGTATAGGCAGGGACCAGATTTTCACTTCGAGATAAGCGGTTATTCGAGATAAGCGAGGTCGAGATAACGAGAGTCAACTGTATTTTGTAATGAACCAGATTAGTTTCTTAGGACTCAGTAGTTACATCCTCACTGGTCTGGCACCAATAAAGTACTTAGGAAATTGATACACTTTCTAGAGAGGCAAGCTTATCAAACTGTTTTTCGTCCCTCCTGAAAGGACTCTTAGAGCAAATTCTTTCCTAGAGTATATTCTTTTTTTAGAAAGCACCCTGCAGTGCTGAAACACACAACCTGAAGTGAAAATAATTGTCTCCCTTGTAAACTATGATGGAAACTCAACCAGTTATGTCGTGTTTCAGGTCCGTTTAATAAAGTATGGGTGTTTGTTTCCTTTATTGCATGAAGTAAAATGAGCCAGTGTCAGAAAACTTACGTTCGGACATGTGCTCCCAGAGAAAATTCAGATCAGCTGTCTGCGCATTCGCATAGTCTGATCAGAATCTTTAGTGGGTGAATTTTGGCTAGCTAAGGATGTTAAGTTTCTTCATGCGGGAAACGAAGACACTAATCAGACTGCGTGGATGTGCCTGCTGATTTGATTCTTTGTTCTTCGTACAAATCAGGAAGTACGTTTTATAATGTTGTTGCTAAAAAGGTTGGTGGCCCGGTGTTAGTCTTAATTTTTGTTGCTTTGTGGTTTATCATTACGAAAACATGCCTATTTAAATATATAGAAAATTTTACCACCAAAAATGAAAATTTTCAGATGAAAAATTCTGATATTTTTTCATATTTCTGCTCAAAACATGGATTGTAGGTACTCGTTAGAACCGCCTCGGCGAGGCGGTTCTAAGGAGTACCACAATCCATGTTATTGAGCAGAAATAAGAAAAATAATGTATAACCCTGTAAACACCAGTTTTACTATATAAAAGTGGGGTTTAAGGGGGTCAACATTACATAGGCATGTTTTCGTGATGTTCTAAGAGGCGATTTGTTTTAAGTCTAGTCTTGTGTTATTTTGTTATTGTGTTTTTCAGTCCTTTTAGCATTGCGATTACCTCGCTTGGGGAAGAGAAAGCTATTCTTAGTGCTTTTCGTACGTTTGTTCGATTTGCGCTTGTTTGGTTTTGTCTGTTTTCTCTTCCTCTTGGTGTCTGGGAAGGGTTGTGGCATGTGATTGTGGCACTCCCTGGACTTTTCTCTTGCCTTTTTTGTGATAGAAATAACTTCATATGTTAATTTTCTCATTCTGAGTATCAGTTGAAAATGATTTTGAAACATAAGTATCGTGGAATTAGAAATCCACGAATTGCTGTCTGTTTAAGAGACGTTCAGCGTAATTAAATGATTGTTCCTTTTCTGATTGGTGATAATCGTATATCTCATGCCTAAATGTGAGCTTTAACGATCACATTCATTATATCTGTCATTCTTCTAACTTTGATAAATTTGATAATCATTGCTGCCTTCTTTATTTGCGTGTGTGGGGCTTCAGATTGGATGACGATTATTTCCTCGATCTGTTTAAGAAGGCTGGTCCTTAACTATCAACATCTGTGATTGGCCACATCGTGGTCCGACGTGGTCCGATCGCTTCTTCTAAAAACTTTCGGTTTTCTGTTATATGTCACTGATTGTGTAAGGGGGCCTCTATGCCAGTTGAAAATATTTTTGCATTTTTACATCATTTTAACATAGTCTAGCTTAGGTACCAATAAAATCCATCTACCCCATTACAGAACGTTCTAAGGCGGTAGTTCTGGCGTTGTTTGGTTTTCAGTTAGCTTCTGGATGCTTGCTAGTTTTTTTTTTTTACTGTTGTGTTTATGGATCATATCTGGCATGGTGATCACCTCGTGTTGGTAGGAGGAGTTCGCTACTGGGTTACTTTGCTTTTATTTCTGGCATATGTACGGAATGACCTTCATTGTATGCTCTTCCTCTCGGTATGGCTGGAGGATATGTTATGTGATTATGGCTCTTCCCAGACATATGAGGGAACGAGGAAGATCACCATGTACAAAAATGTAATGGACAATATCAAAATCATAACCATCATGCTTGTCGTAAGTTTTAGCATATGTTATACCATATGATATAGATAAATACAAATTCTAATGCACTCGCGTATGTAACGCAACGTCTGATTGGATAACGTCAAAAATTTGCGACGGTATATTCTGCAATATACTGTCGCAAATCCGACGTCATCACGTAACGTCGCTTCTCATTGGCTGGCATTTGGTTTTACGCAGCTCACAGCCCTTGCCATTTTATGCAAATATGACATTTTTTTCAATAGAAAAAATGAATAAATGCATTAGAATGGGGATAACCGCATCAAATTTGTCATTTGGGGAGGTAAATCGGCGGTTTTACGGTCGCAAATTACGTTTTACGGCTCCGCTGACGCGTCGCCGTAAAACGAAATTTCCGACCGTAAAACCGCCGATTTACCTCCCCAAATGCCAAATTTGAATGCAGTTATCCCCTAATTCAAAATGTGCTTCAGTAACAGAAGAATAAGTTTAATGTAACTGAAGAGCAGTGGGATAAATAGATCTGATCAACTACTTGTTGAAACAAATATTGTCAATAATAATCAAACTATCTAGAAGTAGACTGAAAACTTCAGTAATACCAGTTTTACTTTCGTCAAAGAGAGAGAGAGAGAGAGAGAGAGAAAGAGAGAAAGCACGAAGCATCTTAAACACGTGGATCACAACGGAATAATAACAAATTGTTTATAAAAGGTACCCGAACTAATCAACATTTTGTCTAAAAGATATAAAAGGGCTTAACATTTTTTTCATCACCCTACGTTTCATTGCTCCTAAAAAGTGAAAACAGAACATTTCAGAACGCAGTATGCCTTATCTTTTCTGTGCAATTTAAAATGATTGTTAATCGAAATAGAAAGCTAAGATATCATACTGAATTGATGCAACATACTGCCGGCTTTTTAGTTAAGTCAATAAACATCTTTGCTACCCTTTTTATTGAATGATAGTCGGTTAGGACACAGAGGACGGCGCTTTCCTGAATCCTTGTAAAGACTTTTGTGGTCGGGCGTACCGTGGCTCTACTACTCCCTTCTGCTGTTGCTTTCAGTTTTGTGTCCATCCCTCATCGGTGTTTCATTATAGTGTTGAGAGGCCAATTTATATTTTTGGGGGTGTTTAGCTACTAAACCATGAAATAGCCGATTATTCTGTTTGCTGCATTGTTTTATATCAAACAATATCAGCCGCGTATTTGTGCGTTTTACATTCACTGAACATAAGTTTAACCACTATCTCTAACAACATTTGTTCAAAATGTTGAAATCGTTTTACATTAAAACATATTTTGTTGATTATTAGGGTAAGTATTTCATTATTCGATAGTCAATTTATTAACCATTTGCACAAATTTTGATGCACCGCCGGAACTATTTTTCTCGTTTTAGCTTACAAAAACATAATCGGACTAATCAATTTTAATTTTAATAAACTAGTTTAAGCCCCATCCCCAGTAGTTATTTTTGCTGAATGGCCAAAGAAGGTTCTTCGAGGTACTGACGATGTCGCATCGTCGTCATCTTGGTCGTAATCTGGAATAAAATCTAGCATAAAACCATATTGATATATTACTTCAAAATCCCAATTCTTGTACATCTTTGCACACCATCTATTTATTATTGGAGGGCCTCTCTGTCTTCTTAGGACAATCAAAATGTTTATATATACCTAAATACTCATATAAATGTATTGAATAGAAAACCGGCTTGCATTTATGTAAATTACGGATAAATTCAGTTTAGTTTGGATGGCGGAGTTGCCGCTTTATTTTTTTAAGTGGAGGCTGCTGGCTCTGGCAGTCTGTTCTTTTTGTGGCTGTTAGGTTATGTTTGTTTCTCTTTCCGTTTATTTAGAACTTGATATGGATCTGATTGCATCTGTATCAGTTCCACAGTTCATATATTTACTTTGCACCGCTTCCCTCACGTAAATTGCCCAAACTGTTACAACTGTTTTTGCAATGTCATTGTGTTTTAATAAGGGATATAATAATTGTTGCTACAATAATATACGTGAACTTACCCAGGAGAGGTCCTAATCACAAAAGAGTTTTTCTGAGGAACTAAAAGAAGTGAACAGGAACAAAAAGAAACAAGGGGCCCATGGGCAACGATTTGCTCACCTTGTAAATACAGCTATTGCATATACATGTATGCAAATGCCATGTGTAATTTATTCTTCCATTATTGCCACAACAATTAGGATACAAATTTGACCATAGTGTAAAAAGGTCAAACGTCATCCTAATATCATTATTTGAACAAACTGAGTAGACTTTGAGTCATCGATGCTGTATACCAAGATTCAGCCTAAAAGCTTTCTTAGTTCTGAAGAAGAAGATTCTTAAGTATTTTACCATATATGGGCATGGAAGCCATCTTGTTCATGGCCCGGAACCATTTGAACAAATTGTTAACATCCTTTCGACAGAAGGCTCCATGTGAGATCTGGTTACACTTGTTCAAGCGTGTTAAAGAAGAAAACGGTTTTAAGATTTCATGTCCGGGGCAAGGGCAGATAACCTCCAAAATTTTGAGGGTAGCTAAACAGTTTTACTTCTTAAACCATATGTTATATGTTTCAGCTATATGTCATTAATACATTTTGAGAAAACGATTTTTTCAATATTTTCCTCATAAAAATGTACGGGGCAAAATTTAATATTGCCGTATAAAGGTCAAAGAACAACCTACGACCATCATTTTAACAGTCTTGGTAGTCATTGAGTCCCCAATGCTATATACCTAGATTCAGCCTCAAAGCTTTCTTTGTTCTGGAGAAGATGGGCATGGTGACCATCTTGTTCAATGGCGCGGATCCATTTGAACAAATTGTCAATATTCTTTCTACAGAAGGCCACATGTAAAATCTGGTGAAAACTGCACAAGCGGTTTCAGAGGAGGACATTTAATATACATTTTATACATGTATATAGCCCAGGACCAAAAGGCAGACAACCACAGGGGACAACATTTTATTGTAATAAAATAGTTTTATTACGTTAATCATACATCGTACGTTTTAGCCATTAGTCTGTAATACATTTTGAGAAAATGACTTTTCAACATTTTCCCCATACAAATGAATGGGGGCGCAAATTTTACGTGTAATAAGGTCAAGGGTCATCCTACAACTATCATTTGAACCATCTTGGTAGACCTTGAGTCCCCAATGCTATATAACAAGATATAACTTCAAAGCTTTCTTAGTTCTGGAGAAGATGTTTAAGTGTTTTTACCATATATGGGCATGACAACCAACTTGGTCAGTGGCGTGGAACCATTCGTACAAATTGTCAATAACCTTTCGACAGAAAGCTCCATGTGAAATCTAGTGAAAATCGCGAATTTAGAGATGAAAACATTTAAAAATAACACCATTTTATACATGTATATAACCCAGGGGCAAGGGCAGATAATCCTCAGGGGACAAAATTCTGATTGAAACTAAAACGTTTTTATAATTTAATCATACATTATACGTTTCAGTCATTACTCTTTAAACAATTTTGAGGGAAAAAACATCAACGTTTTCCCCATACAAATGCATGGAGATATAAATTTGACCATCCTTTGAACAAACTTGGTATACCTTGAGTCCCTGATGCTATATATCAAGATTCAGCTTTCAAGCTTTCTTGGTTCTGGAGAAGACAATGTTTAAGTGTTTTTACCATACATGGGCATGACAGCCATTTTGGTCAACGGCGCTAAACCATTCATACAAATTGTCGATAATCTTTCGACAGAAAGCCCCATGTTTAATTTGATGAAAATTGCTCAAGCGAATTTAGAGAAGAAGATATTGAAATATTACACAATTTTATACATGTATATAGCCCAGGGACAATGGTAGATAATCCCCAGGGGACAAAATTTTGATTGTATCTAAAAAGTTTAATTAATTTAATCATACATTGTCAGTTTCAACCGTTACTCTTCAATAAATTTTGAGAAAACAAATTTTCAACATTTTCCCCATACAAATGAATGGGGACGCAAATTTGACCTTGCCGTAAGGAGGTCAAAGGTCAACCAACGATCATCATTTGAACAAAATTTGTAGACCTTGATTCCTGATGCTGTATACCGAGATTCAGTCTTCAAGCTTTTTTGGTTCTGGAGAAGACTTTTATGTGTTTTTATTATATTTAGGCAGGGCGGCCATCTTAATTAACAGACCATAACCAGTTGAACAAATTTTCAGTCCCCCATTAACAACAGGCTCCAAATGAAATTTGAAGAAAATTGGCCCATGGGTTTCAGAGGAGAAGTCTTTCAAAAGTGTTTACGGACGGACGATGGACGGACGACGGATGGCAAGTGATCAAAATAGCTCATCCTGAGCCTTCGGCTCGATGACCTAAAAACGACACATTTACAATAACGATGTATGAACAAAGAACAGCATCATAAGAACCGCCTCGGAACAATCATCAATTAAATCTATAGGTGATTGATGTGGGGAGCGCTTAAACTGGTTTCATTAACGTGCCCTCAAGTCTTTCAATTTTTTTTTTTTAAATTTTTTTTGTTAGACAGGCTCCAAACTGTCAGAGAGTGAATATGAATACGAGGATGGTGCACATATAAGTGTATGGGATGAATGACGAAAGAAACGAAAGGACTGGAGAACCGGATCCCAAAAGCTGTTTTGTAAAGGGGAAATTAAAGAATAAAACTGCAGATTTCTTAAAATAATCGTGCCCTCGCCAACTTCATATATATGTACGGTCTGTGTAGGGTTTCTCTACCCTCTCAGTGAAACACCATCAGAAAAGACACAAAACCACAAACACTTGGGCGATCTGAAGCCAGAGACCTGTCCGAAGTAGGACCACGATGCGTCCGAAAACACAAATTGCTAGTCAAGCACCAACCGTCGAAAAGGATTTAGGGAATTATCCATAGTTCAGTCTGAAGCTCAACTTACCATCGTGCAATTTTTTAAGGAAGACATTACGAAAAAACACCTTTTCAAATATATAGAAAATTTCACCTCCAAAAACTGTTTTTTTTTTTTTGTTTTTTTTTTTTATAGTTTTCAAATTTCTGCTCAGAACATAGATTGTGGGTACACGTTAGAACCGCCTTGCCGAAGCGGTTCTAACGAGTACCCACAATTTATGTTTATAGGCACAGATAAGAAAAATAATGTATACCCCTCTAAACCCCAGTTTTATATCAAACAATATCAGCCGTGCATTCGTGCAAGTTTTACATTCACTGAACATTAGTATAGATATATATAAAAGTGGGGTTTAAGGGGGTCAAATTATAGGCATGTTTTCGTGATGTAAGGTACCAACCATAACTTTAGCTAAGTTATCAACGTATATGCAGTTTGCCGCAGTACATTCATATTGCAAACTACCTTTTCGTAACGGATGTCAATAGTTAATGATTTCGACAATAATCAGAATCAAGTTAAATCCTTCTAAATACATAGGCTTATCATAGTGCTTATCTTAGAGAGAGCTAATCTTAGTGCTTTTCGTACGTTTGTTCGGTTTGTGCTTGTTTAGATTTGTCGGTTTCCTCTTCCTCTTGGGGTCTGGGAAGGGCTGCGGTTTGTTACTTGGCACTCCCTGGACGTTTCTGTTACCTTTTTTAACTCACCATAAAAGTCTAGTTCCGACACACGGTCGTGGAAATGATTCAACTAGTGGTAAATATGTTTAAACTTATAATGGCGAACCATTAAAACGTGAAAAGGATGCCCTTTGAAACAAAAATACACAAATAATGAAAATATAAGCCTCGGTTTTATCTAGTCTCTTTATATACAGTAAAATAGTTTGCGAGACTGCATGCGCCTCAGTACATCGTTTTCAGAGGTATTAGATTTTAAAAGAAACAAAACTGGGCTCAGAGATCCGAAAGGAAATAAAATTAGGAGCATATTATCTACACTATGGCAGTTTTAGAAAAAGAGTTATACGAATTTTACGATGTGGGTAATTCTGTAATTGAAGATTAGCATTTATAAGGTTATAAGTTTATTTTAATTAATAAAGTTATTCTCATGTCTAGATGCCTTAGCAAAACAAATCAGCTGAGTAAGTCGTCGTCAAATTCAATTTGTGAAAGGCCTTCGTGCAGAAGTTTGTTCAACCAAAGTTATATTTGGAAAGTAATTTAGAATAAATGACGGCTTACAATCTTTAATATCTAACGTTTAAACCAAGTTAAAGCCCATCAGACGTCTAGATTGTCTCCTGAAATACACAGAAGTGATAGTTAATTTGCAAGTTTTATCTTTACTATGCCAACTCACAAAATGCAGTAACAATAGTGGCACGAAAGATCCGAATACGAGTCCATATAATGGATTTCCCTGATATGGACGTTGTTTGGAGTAGCACGATGTAATCTTTATTACTGATTGATTTATAATGCTTTAGGATTGAATTTGTTTTAAATTATAATTCTTCTTCTTTTTCTACTTCTTTTTTTCTTTTGGTTAAGCTTGTACAGCACAAATTGTTTTACTGTTAATCTTTGCCAGTTTGATATGTCACGTTGTAAAATAAAGTTGGAGTTTGATCCCTTAGTCCTCCCCACTTACTCCCTGTCCCTGAACCAAGGCAAAATGGTTAGTAAACATATTATAAAAGGAATGACCCTTGAGTACAGTGGGCATACTCACAACCTGTTCTACTCGTCATGTCATTTTGATATGATATACATTACGACTTTAATCCCTCTCTACCCTCGAACAATAGCACCCCAGCCCTGGTCCAGAGACAAACACTCTGGGGCAAATCATTTAGTGTATTGATTCTAAAAGGAATCACCCCACTTGGTGCCAAGTTAATCACTCTGAGGTAAATATTTTGTGTATTGACTCTTAAAGGAATCACCCACTATTAATCCCAAGTTGCCTATCCTGAGGAAGATCATTTAGTGTATTGATTCTAAAACGAATGACCATTGACGGCAAAATGTAATATATTAAGAGGAAAGGATACATTTTATAGGAAGCAGCTCTATCATCTTGATTTTGCCTCCTTTCCAAAAAGAGTTCTTTTCTAAAAGGAATGAATTTTCTTCCCTCGGGCGCAAACAATTTCCTTTAAACCGGATCCCTTTTTAGAAGGAATTCGGTTTAAAGGGTAGCAAAAGTTGGCTCCTTCGTACAAATGGTAGAAAATCTTATCCAGTGTATCAAGTCCCCTAGTTCAGTTTGGTATAATAAAAGACTGCTATATTATAAATGCATCAAGACAATGTACTAATTAACTATCACATACATTCGTCTGCCATTAGTCCCAGCGGGTAGACAAAATATGAGGTGCGCTCATATTCATAATCACATATAACCGACAACTAAATTTGGAGATACCCAGGAAAGTCCACAATCATAGAACACAGCCCTCCAAAGGAACCGGGTTAGGGTTTAATAATATGAAATGACTACAAAATCACTTTTGCGAAACAAGAAAGAAGAGACAAAGATTGAATAGACAAACCGAGAGGAAAAGCAACAGTAGTACAACCTTCCTATGGTCAGCGGAAAAACTGTTGCAGTGCTTAAACCTCTTTCTGCTGACGTCCAAACTCATCATTAATCCTAATACAGTTCCACCTCCGTATATATGGCCCCGGAGTTATAAAATAGTTTTCGTACTCATCTCAGCTGAGCAAGAAATTTTCTCCGCTAATAGGTACAGTCGACTCTCGTTATCTCGAATTCCAAGGGATTCTCTGAAACACTTCGAGATATCCGTACCTCGACATATCAGAGTTGCGGAAGTGAGGAAAACAATAAATCGAACAACCACATTTAACAAATGAATATGTAATTTGACTACTGAAGTTAGAAATATATATAAAATAATGTGGAAAAGAGAAGAAAATTGCTCCTTAGGAGCAATTTCTCCTCTTTTCCACAATAGTTTGTTACTTGTTCTTAGATTTCCATATTAAAATAGGGAACAGAATTTCACTTCGAAATAAGCGGTTATGCGAGATAAGTGTGGGCGAGATAACGAGGGTCGACTGTATTTTCATATTTATTAGCTGAGACATTTTCATGCTCAGATATGTTCAGCAAGAAATAATTTGCAGTTGTTAGTAATATGAGATTTATTAGTAGGACACATTTCATGCTCAGCTGAGATGAGCATGAAAAAAGTTTTGTAACCTCGGGGCCAGTTCGATCCAATTAGGAGTTTCCTAACATCGGCAGTGGATTAACACAGAAAACAACCAAAACAAAAGTAACCCCCAATATCAGAGATAAACACTACATGTAGTGTGGCCTGCTGGAACTGTAGAAACTGGCCAGAGTATTTGTAGAATTGATCTAAGCACCACGTTCAGTTTAAGTGGGCAGCAAAACTGATAGTCTTGATTCCGCATTCAACATCAGCTGCACTGAAGTCAAATAACAAAAACAATCTACATTACGAAAACACGCTTATACAAATATACCCACAATCTATGTTTTTGAGCAGAAATAAGAAAACTAATGTATACCCCTGTAAACCCCAGTTTTACTATATAAAAGTGGGGTTTAAGGGGGTCAAAATTATATAGGCATGTTTTCGTGATGAGACAGAAACATCCGCGGACATTTGCATAGATAGTCTCCGCACAAGATTAGAACAGTACATGTATATGTCAAATCTATATAATAAACAATAAAAGCGTTATGTCGAAAGACACACGAAATAACCAATATCGAAGTATGCACTTGTTTTAGGTACACCTTTTACACACTTCTTGTTGAATCCTTTGATATAGTTTACTGAATTTTCTTCAGCCTTTTATTAGGGAACAAAATGAAGTTCTAAAAAAAAAAGTCTTTTTAAACTTCAAACGCATCAAAAGAAACAGAAAGAAAAATAACGGATGTACTCTTTTTCAGTGGCTTAACGAGCTACTCTAGTGCCCTTGGTATATATCTCCGAGACTTTTATTTTTCTAATAATGAGGGTATTAAATGACTACTTAAAACCGGTTTCTTTGCAAGTAGTTGATGAAACATATAATGCAATCCTACCGAACACGTTAGAGCAATGAAATGGAATAATGACGAATGCGTGAAACCATTTTAGCCGCAATGTCAGAAAACGTACCTTCGGACACATGCACCCAGCGAAGATTCAGAAAGCTTCGCATTCGCGCAGTCAGATCAGGATCTTCACTGGGCGCATTTTGGATAGCCAAGGACTTAATTTTTCTTACATGCGTACAACAGACATATTGATCAGACTGCGTGGATGCTCAGGTTAATATGAGTCTTCGTTGGGCACACATGTCAGAAGGTATGTTTTCTCACGTTACGGCTTATTCATCACGAAAACACGCCTATATAATGTTGACCCCTTTAAACCCCACTTTTTTTATAGTAAAACTGGGGTTTACAGGGGTATACATTATTTTTCTTATTTCTGCTCAAAAACATAGATTGTGGGTACTCGTTAGAACCGCCTCACTGAGGCGGTTCTAACGAGTACCCACAATCTGTGTTTTGAGCAGAATATGAAAAATATCAGAAATTTTTGTCTGAAAATTTTACGATTTTTGGTGGTAAAACTTTCAGTATATTTGGTTTAAACATATTTTGTTATCCAAATATTACATAACACTATACATTGTAGCACATAAGAAATAGGATCAGAACGAAAGTATGACTACTTATTTAGTTCTTCTCCTTAACAATTACAGTTGTACAAATAGTGACGGAAAAATGTTAAACAATATGGATCGCAATTTGTGGATGTGAATTAAGGATGCAGATTTGAAAGAAGAAAAAAAAAACAAACACAAAAAAAACCCAAAAAAAACAAATATATAAAAATATATATATATATATATATATATATATATATATATATATATATATATATATATATATATATATATATATATATATATATATATATATATATATATATATATATATACTGGAAATGACAGTAAGGTCAGAATATCAATTAAAGAGCCATAACTGTTAACTGGTTCATACTAATGCCACTTCTAAGGCTGATAAAATCAGTCGTAGAAGTCGCTTTAATATATCACAAGACCTTAAGGGATTTTAATAAAAACAAATGGGGGGATAAGGGCAGCGCTTCCCTGGTAAGTATCCCACAGAATCTACTAACGTTTCAATAGAGAGTTGCATGTAATGAACATTGTATTTAAATGGCTTCAACAGTTAAAAGCGTTTTGTGTCGCTTATATACTTTTGGACTTTTTCAAATATAAGAACATTTGTTGTGTATGGTAAAGAGGCATCTCCATATAGTAGAAGATTAAGCGATATTGTTTAATACTCTGATACAGCGTTAAAGAAATATATTTGTATATTTGAATAGGCATGTTTTTGTAATGTTATTGAAAAGCGCACGAGTAATAAAATGTTAACGACAATGCGATTCACGGCATCAACGAAATTTAGATATCCTGATCAGGCTGTGCATATTGGCAGTTAAATTGAGGCTTCAGTATACACTTTGTGTTGTTTTTGTTACCCGCAGGATAGTACTATCATCTGGTTGAAAATTATGCTTACTATGTAGAGGATGCTTATATACGCAGTTTTTGTTGTAACATACGCATGTGCTCGAAAATCGGTTTGGCTCTTGTGTTCCTTAATTGTGTCAGTAAATGTCGCGTAAAATTCAGATTAGTTCATGTAAAAAATTAATGAAGATGTATAGGAAATGTCACAAGCACAGAACGCCATGTACCTACGATACTTAGAGGAAGAGCGAACGAGCAGGAACATCCGGAGCCAGAGGCCGGGAAGTAATACAAAAACAATGTTAGAGTTATCGCCTTAGCATGGTCAGCGGCTAATCACGCCTAATTTTTGACATAGCGTGCCTATATAAGCAATGGAGAAAAAATTTGATTTATTCTGCAACAACTCCCTGATCGAAAGAATGTGATGCTATCTGGCGCCGTTCCGACGTCATTTCGATACTTTGCTGACGTCACGCCTCGTTTCCATGACGTTGGATGGTGTTCCATAGTTTTTCACGCGTCAATAACGTAAGAAGTACATTAAATGTCAGCGTTACAGTCAAAATTTTTGGCGGGATTTTTTTGTGCAATGGCGGAAAGTTGGTAGAATCTGATGGATACAATTACCGTTTTCTTTGTGTTAGAATCGAAATTCTAACACTCCTCGCCTATATAGCCAATGGTTAAATTCAGTGATTTATTCTGCAACAAATCACTGGAAGCGCGCGACGCTATCTTGCGCCGTTCCAATGTCATTTTGATACTTTGCTGACGCCAGTCTTCGTTTCCACGACGTTAGACGATGTATCGTCGTTTTTTTCTCACGTCAACAACGTAAGAAATGCATGTAAATAACATCGTTACAGTCAAAACTGTTAGCAGGATTTCTTTATGCGATGGCGGACTGTTGGAAGAATCTGAAAGATGCAATTTATTTTTTGGTCGTTTTCTATGTATTAGAATCGAAAAAGATCAGCTCTTGTGCGTGATTTGTTGAGTAATAAATCACAGTTTGTCGGTCAGTTGTAAATAGGTAAATCACTCGCGCTCCGCGCTCGTGATTTGATCTACTTTACAACTGACCTCCAAACAGTGATTTATAACTCAACAAATCACTGCTAGAGCTGATCTAATTCTTAATTAGATCAGCTCTAGAGTGTGATTTGTTGAGTAATAAAGTTTGTCAGTCAGTTGTAAGTAGATAAATCTCAAGGGCTTCGCGCTCGTGATATGATCTACTTTACAATACAATTGACCCCAAAACTATGATTTATTACTCAACAAATCACTGCTAGGCTGATCTATTTCTTAAATCTCTAAATATTCGTATTTAGGTACATTTCTTAGAAAAAGTGTTGCCCATTGTCTCCAGCGAATAGTCAGAAACTGCAACACTGATTTTGGCCTACGTAGTGAGACAAGGCCTGAGAAAACGATGTAGACATGTGCAGAGAGAATTTCCTACAATATTGTATGTACACCCAGCGAAGATTCTGTTAGCAGACAGCGAAGGTCCTAATCAAACAGCGCAGATGCGCAGGCTGATCTGGGCCTTTGTTGTCCGCATATGTCCGAAGACACGTTTTCGCATGGCACGGCCCATATGTATCTGGATGGAACTGTATGGGATTGCGAGCTAATAAGAAAACATGCTTTAGCTTCCCAAACAGTTTGGAATTTGACTTTTCTTCTGCAGTTCCTCTTCGGTTGTTCTAGCTGTTTTCGTCAAAGTGTTCAACCCTGATCTGGTGACTTGGTCAGACAACTATTCATAACTTTTGCTCATACTCTGTGTAATATTTGTAAAACCAATAATGGCTGATCTTAGTATTTTACATGTAAGGTGGCAAAGTAAATAGCACTGTCGTTTCTTTACATTTACTAGGAAAATCGATAAATCCGACAGCCTCATTAACGAAGGGAATTTAAATAAAATGTTTGATAGGATTAACTTCTGAATCCGTACATAGGAGAAAAAACATGTTGAGATAACAACATATGAGCAGATAGTCGCTAGGTCCTAATGCTACTGAGACTTTAAGTTTAAGGTACACAAAGCTCGGGCGATATGTGACTGAATGTTCGAGCCTACCATATTCCCCATTACTGGTGATTGTTTCTGCCACTGGTTGTCTTGATGCTTTTCCACGTGTGGAGTGGACGGGCGTGGGTGTCACAAAAACAAATGCATTTCGTTAAATACATGTGGGTGTCACAAAAACAAATGCATTTCGTTAAATAGTGTAGTAGTGACGTTAATGAAAGGCGACGTTATTAGTTAACAACTGATTATAACGCTTATAACGTAGTGTCACATGAAACCATTTTGACGGCCGGAGTTTGTTATTAATGTAAACTATTTAATTTGGGCTTAAAACAGTTGATAAAATAGTTTTTTTTATTAAACCTAGCGGAAGCGCTTTTACTGTTCATTTTGGAGAATGGGAACATTAGAATTTGGGTTCCGTTTTGCAACATTCACTTAAAGGTATCATTCTTGTCAAGGGGTCCCTAATTTGTTGCGCATGGATGGTGCGTCTTGTTCGTAGTTTCCAACCCATTTGGCCTACTTGTTCGTAGTTCCCACTCAGTTGTCGAACTTGTTTGTAGTTTTCAACCCGTTGCTCAGTTTGTAAATAACCGCAAAAACGTCTTCTAGCGGAATACAATATTCTTATTTATCGAAAGGCTTGTTCACAATTACGCACAGATCTGCAAAAAGCCCATGAACAAGAAAATACATATATTTCTGTTTCCTTTTAACCATACAACTGAGGTAAACAATTCTTATCTAAGCAATCGTCTGCATTTGCTAAGGAGATATTGGCTGTTTTTTATTCCTCATATAATTTGCTTAGGAATTATATGCAAAAATGCCTCAACTGAGAGAGAAAATCTGTAAGCAAAATACCTACTACCGTATCTAACCTACGTACATGGATATCTTTACTCCTTAACATATTTCTAAAATTAGGACAAGCCCATTCGACTATGTGTAGATGGGTCTAGAAAACCGCTGGATAAATGACAAACAGTGAATACCCTTATCAGACGCCGCGTTCTGCTTAATACGTAGGGTTATTGCGGTACATCGTTAGTAAGTACATTAACGGATTTTACTAACACAATGATGTCTCTATAAAACTACGTCAGAAAAAAACAAAAACAAAAAAAAACAAAAAAAAAAACAAAAAAAAAAAAAAAAAAAAAAAAAAAAACAAAAAAAAAAAAAAAAAACAAAAAAAAACAGACAATAAATTAATGTGATATGCTGTGGGAAAGCAAATCATTCCTGTACTGTGCATGCGATCAGCGAAGAATCGTAAGTCTCCTGCACATCGCCGCTTTTCATTATGCACATTTCCTATGTTACCCATTTAGTTTGTATTAGAGCGGCTAAGAGATTGTTTAGTTAGCCTTTATTGTTTTTGTTTGTTTACTATAACTGTCTACAATGATAAAAATCTCTTATTTACTGCCGTCACCATACGACCTTATAGGTAAAGGGAATTTAGTACATACCTTATATGCCCTGAATATTCGGATCAAAATGCAAAGCTGTGTAGTCCCAGATCAGAGAATGACCGATCAGGCTTTATATTGTGTACCACTTTTCATGCAATGTTTAACATACATGTGCTGATGGTGAAATAATAAGAAGTTAAGTTGTCTGATTTAATGCGGTAATACGTAATTTGTGTCCGAGCTGCGAAGACTGTCTGCTTTTCTTCTTGCTTTCCAAGGTGGTTTCCAACGACATAAACAATATTGATAACAAGTATCAGATTCGCCCACATCACACTCTTAAGACAATAAGTATATACCTTGTGGGTAAGGAAATCCAACAGATACCGTATTTACGTTAAATATTTAAACATATATGCCTGAGCTAACAGTATGGAATCAGATTAGACGCTACTCTCTTTGCCACTCGAGCAATTTTAACACACCATGGACTGGTAGTAAAATGGATTTGTTCCGATGAGACTTTAATCTTTACCCATCTCGGGACGCATCCAACAGACGACAAACTGGTTATATTTGTTTTCTTCTTTTTTGCCTAGAAAATAGGCTTTGAGATTTATTGCAAATTGTCTCCTAGGGTGAAATGCATTTCAGAGACAAATTGTTTGATAATAAGCCGAGACACAACATTGTCTAAAATTACATTCACGTCCAGCGAAAATATAAGTAAAGATACCAAGGAAATGCCACAATAAGGAAGCACAGCTTTATCGAAGCACCAAAAGAAGGAGAGATGAGGAACAAATAATGACAAAACATACTTCTCATTACGAAAACACGCCTATCCAAATATATTGAACATTTTACAACCAAAAACATGAAAATTTTCAGATGAAAATATCTGATATTTTTCATATTTCTGCTCAAAACATAGATTGTGGGTACTCGTTAGAACCGCCTCGCCGAGGCGGTTCTAACGAGTACCCACAATCTATGTTTTGAGCAGAAATAAGAAAAATAATGTATACCCCTGTAAACCCCAGTTTTACTATATAAAAGTGGGGTTGCAGGGGGTCAAAATTATATAGGTATGTTTTCGTGATGTTAGGGTAAATATGCTGTCTGATTTCATTCCTTTCATTACTTTGTTCATATGCCCTAAATGCCCGGTAATATGAAGGTATGTAAAATTAATGCTCATGATACAGTGAATCTTTTGCGTGCGTAGAGAAATTCTAATACGCGGCACGACACAGTTAATTTCGATGGATATATTTAATAATTATTATCAATATGTCTGACAAGATGTATTGGGGTTTCTCATGTTACGTAAGAGCTATTAAATTATATATCTATTGTTCGCAAATGCAAATCTACTCTTCCATTCATATGAATACAGACGCTTCATTTTGTGGAAAAATAACATCTGAAGCGCAAACGGTACGATTTATCAAGCTTTATCAATATATTATACATTACTTCCATTATAAGGATTGACTATGGTTTGAGAGAAACTTCCTTTTGTCATGCAACTAGCAGGTTTGGAATCATAAATAATTAAGAGATCATTATATATATATATATATATATATATATATATATATATATATATATATATATATATATATATATATATATATCATATATATATATATATATATATATATATATATATATATATATATATATATATATCCATTTTTCAAAATGCAGAAGGATAGCATTGTTAAAAAACACAGAAATAATTATTTTTCATCTGTTTATTATGGTTGGGGGAAAATTAAATTAAAATATATATTTATGACAATTTTGTGGGGTATATAAAAATGTAAATTTACGTTAAGTAACAAAAATGTTTTGATCACTAGCGATATAAATACCTGATCAAGAGAGAGAGAGAGAGAGAGAGAGAGAGACAGAGAGAGAGAGAGACAGAGAGAGATCATGTGTTTTTATCATTATTAAAATCATTTGTCTTTGCGAAATAGTATCTACATAAGAAACCAAATGTGTTAGCATTTAAATATCTTCCTGTAGTAGTAACCATTGTGCTTTCTCTGAATCCATATAAAAATATGTCTTTATATGTGGACATCAAAAGGTTGTGTTAACATGACTATGCAATGTACATATAGAGCCCTATATTCCCACTTGTCCAGTGCATATTTTATGAACTGTGTTGCTGTTGACTCTTGCTAGGCCTGTTTTTTTGCACATTTTCTCATTTATTCAATTTTTTATTAAATTGTATCTTATTTTGCCCTTTCATGTAATTCGATCCTTATCCGATGCGTTGGTAGTGATGGGTTCCGTGATTGGTGATATAGTAGGACTGTGTTCCCTGAATGTGACCTTTCCTGGGATTATCCATATTTGAGCCGGGGCATAACATTTTCTATAGGATGGCCCTTGATCTGAGTCTATACTGTTTGTCAAGGCCTGCCTGCTCGAATGCACACCGTACCATATATTATGACCCATGATTAAATGAGCAGGGACACAGCTTTTCCTACAAGATTGCATGTGCGCCCCGCGAGGAGTCAGATGAATCTGCGCATAACCGCAGTCTGGCCCCGAGGTTATAAAACTTTTTGCGTGCTCAACTCAACTGAGCATGAAATTTGTCCTGCTAATAAATCTCAAATTACTAACAATTCCAAATTATTTCTTGCTTAACATAGCTGAGCATGAAAAAAAAGTTCTATAGATAGCGATGGATCCGAAGCGGACAGCGAAGACCCTGATTAGCCTGCGCAGATGCGCAGCCTGATCTGAGTTTTCGTTGGGCACACATGTAATCTTGTAGAAAGTGCTGTTCTCCGGCCAATTTAATTTTGGACCATAATGTATGGTACCGCAGTGACCCTATGTATTCGGACAGACAGGGCTGTACAAATAGTACAGACCTACATCAGATATCACAGAACGCTGCATCTGAGCAGTGTCTACAATATTTGCCACTCATCCAATAGTTTATAATACATCAGTATTGGGTAAAATGGACTAAGAAGCGAGTCCAGGTAGTTTGGGTAAATACAATATGTATGTCTGTGATTGTGGCTCTTCCTGGTCAGAGCCTTCACTGTTCACCTGAAGACACGTTGGATCCTTGGCTACCATCCGCGTGCGCTGCGCCTACTCTAAACGGACTGCGCAGAGGCGCAGGCTGATCTGAGTCTTTTTTTGGCGCACGTGCAATCTTGTAGGAAATTCTGTGCCCCAGATGAAATAAAATTAGCATAAATATAAAAAAATCAATATGGATAGATCAAAGATATGCATATTAAGCACAAAGCATATTAGTATGAATTGTACTTGTTTTTCTCTCGCCATTTGCTGTGGTTACCTTATTTTAGACAGCTTACAGTTGTATGTATTTCATTATTTTGCATATATCAGACGCAAATTAACTGGATAACTTAATCCTGATATCCTAACCACATATTTAAAAATATCATATATTATATTTTGGACTAGTTAATGGGTCAAAGTCAGAAACAAACATACAATTCAAATACATTTTCGGAATATCAAGAATAAAAATATGTAGAAATTAATGCAACTGAAACTCTTTGTATTAAATTATAGTGAAAATGGCGTTCATTCTGCATATACAGTTGACTCTCGTTATCTCGACCTCGCTTATCTCGAATAACCGCTTATCTCGAAGCGAAAATCTGGTCCCTGCCTATACACGAAAACCTAACAACAGATGGAAAATATTGTAGAAAAGAGGAGAAATTGCTCCTAAGGAGCAATTTCTCCTCTTTTCCACAATATTTTCAATATATCTCTAACTTCAAAAGTCCAATTACCTATCAGTTTGTTAAATGTGGTTAATCAAATTATTTTTTCCTCAATTCTGCAAACCTGATATGTCGAACTACGGATATCTCGAAGTATTTCAGAGAGTCCCTTGGAGTACGAGATAACGAGAGTCGACTGTATTAAAGGCCAACAAAGAAATCAAAACGCAAAAGTACAAAATTTTAATATCAGTGAAAAAGATAATTTAAGTTGCATAGCCACCGGACCAAACAGGAAATCCAGAGTAGTGCACAGAATAAGTTACTAGCGCTCAGCAATATACACATCAACAATATTTCTTTTTCTACTCAGTACTGTGCTTTCGACATCTTTCAGAAAGTCGGGTTTGCTTGCCGATTTACACAGAAGATGTACATAAATTTTGTAAACTTTTGATATGATACAATGTAAAAGCATTTGTCGTAACTACCTGTGCACAAAAAAGTTTTATTCTAGTCAATGTTTTTTTTTAAAACAAATATTTTCTCTTTGTTCCATATTAATGCAAACTATGCAGAAATCTGTAGGGTGGAAGCGGAGGCAGATTTTCATTTTAAATGAAAACATTTTGCTTTGATTGGCCATATGTGTAACAAGTACCGCTCCGTCAATTTTCCTGAAATTTTCACAAGATTGTTGTGAAACAACAAAACTTCAAATTCAGCAGAGCAAAGTTAAACTTTTTTTCGTAAAAAAACGCCAAGAATCACTTAACTATAGAAAGTGCATAATTCAGAACAATGGTTTGGTCGTGCATTTAATTTTAGGGTACATATTTGAGAACAAAACACAAAAACAGAAAAGACAAATGTTTTTTGATAAGATATGGTCAATCAGAACAAAACATTTTCATTTAAAATAAAACGCTAAGCAAAAACCGTCTTTCCGAGTTATGTTGAAAGGGCAGTAAGCATTGTATAGTAAAGAAGAGATTCAGTGACAGACACAATCACAGAACATAGCCTACCCAGGACACATACAGGTAGACAAACAAAGTGCCCTGTTCAAACTGTGCGACTGTGCCGACTGGCCCCGAGGTTATATATTTTTTCCATACTCAGTTCAGCTGAGCATGAAATTTTATCTGCTAATAAATATGGAAATGTCAACATTATGCAGAAAAAATCGTGTTAAGCAATTGTTAGTAATTTGAGATTCATTTGCACGACAATCACAATTCCAGACAGGATCCACCAAACACATCACTATGACAACAAACAAGACAAATTACGAAAGCAAGCCCCGCAGCGGGCTGCCACAAGGCTCCAGAAAGAACGAATAACACCAGAACCACAGCTTGGAACGATCAGTAGTAAAAACTACCGTTGGAATGTTGGGGATGATTGAATCGTGTTTATGAAATAGATTATCTCTTGCAGTGATTTGTTTGGTAATAATCAAAGTTTCGAAGTCAGTTGCAATGTAGATTTAATCACGAGCACGAAGCGCGAGTGATTGATCAACTTACAAACGACTGACAAACTGTGACTGACTCAACTTACAAACGACTGACAAATTGTGACTCAACAAATCACGCTCTAGAGCCGGTCATTTTCGATTCTAACACATAGAAAACGACGAAACAATAATTGTATCCTACAGATTCTACCAACTTTCTGCCGTCGCACAAAGAAATCCCGCCAGCAATATTGACCGTCACGCTGACTTTTACATGTATTTCTTTCTTTTTAAACTAAAAAAAAAACACTGAACACCGTCCAACGTCGTGAAAACGAGGACTTGTGTCAGCAAAGTATCGAAACGACGTCGCAACGGCGCCAGATAGCTTCGCACGCTTTCACCGTGTAATTTGTTGCATAACAACACGAAAACATACCTATATAATACTGACCCCCTTAAACCCCACTTTTATATAGTAAAACTGGGGTTTACAGGGGTATATATTATTTTTCTTATTCTTGCTCAAAAACATAGATTGTGGGTACTCGTTAGAACCGCCTCGCCGAGGCGGTTCTAACGAGTACCCACAATCTATGTTTTGAGCAGAAATATGAAAAATATCAGAGTTTTTCATCCAAAATTTTGTAGTTTTTGGAGGTGAAATTTTCTATATATTTGTATAGGCGTGTTTTCATAATGATAAAACACACTTTTTCTCCATTGCCTATCAAGCTGCACTTTGTTCGAATCAAGTACAAGTTGATTGTTTCGCCCTCATAGAGGCTTCCAAACAGTATGCTTGATAAATTAAACGAGGGATTATATTTGTATGCGTACAGTGATTACTCCGCTTAAGCTGCATTGAATATGGGCAATTCTTATGCACTACAAAATTACTTTTCCTTTCCGCCTGCTTAATAATTATTTATTGGGTCTACATACAAATGAGCCGCGTCGTCAGAAAGGTGTCTTCTAGACATAAGGCAACAGTAAAGATATTGGTCAGCTAGCGAATCCAAATAATCGATCGTTGTATCACATAAAATATTACCGCATCACGAAAACATGCCAATATAGTATTGATCCCCTTAAACCCCACTTTTATATTGTCAAACTGGGGCTTACTGGGTATTAATTATTGTTTTTATTTCTGCTCAAAACATTCATTGTGGGTACTCGTTAGAACCGCCTCGCCGAGGCGGTTCTAACGAGTATCCACAATCTATGTTTTGAGAAGGAATATGAAAAATATCAGAGTTTTTTTTATCCGAAAATTTTCAGTTTTTGGAGTGAGATTTTCTACTATATATTTGAATAGGTATGTTTTCGTAATGAGTACCGCTGTAGTATCGGATGGTTGTATAAGCGGGCAGAGAAGATGTCTAGGACGAGCCACCATCATATATGCAGTAAACCCCCATCGATGGCACGGAGAGCAAATAAACCAAGACAGACAGTACACAAGCAACATTTCAAGGAAAAGCCAAGCAACCAGCCCCCTCTTCCCTAACAAGACGATCACAATGTATGAACCCTAAACACATGTATAAGACAATAAGCAAGACACAACGTGCAAAAAGCCCGACAGTGAGCAGCCTGTGGGCATGAAATTCTTGTGCAAATTATGCAGAAATCTATCCATTGTTCACTGATTATCCACAAAGCGCCCTGTTCAGACTGTGTGACTGTGCCGGCTTATCTAGCCCCGAGGTTATAAAACTTTTTCAAGCTAAGCTCAGCTGAGCATGAAATTTTATCTGCTAATAAATGTAAAATTCCAACATATTCATATTTATTAGCAAAGAAATGTTCATGCTCAGTCTGTTAAGCAAGGAAGACTTTGCAATTGTTAGTAATTTGAGATTTATTAGCACGACAAATTAACTTCTGACCCCGAGGTTATAAAACATTTTCCATGCTCAACTCAGCTGAACATGACATTTGTCCTGCTAATAAATCTAAAATTACTAACAATATCAAATTTTTTCTTGCTAAACATAGAGAAAATTCCATGCTCAGCTGAGTTGAGCATGTAAAAAGTTTTATAACCTCGGGGCCTGGAGTACTTTTCACATGGCGCGGTTCAAATAATTTTGTTACATTCCAATTGCATGATATTGATTGGTTTCTGGTCTTGACTAAACGAATAAAACTAAAAGTGACATTTAAAACAGAAAACTATACCCCTGGGAAATTAAGAGGTTAATATTGTTTATTCCGAAAAATGATTTTATGTGGGAATTGCTTTATTACTTGATCCTGGCTACAAAATTATTTAAGGGGACTGGACACATATGGTTCTTGTTCCCTATTTTACAAAAGGCAGGCAACTTGAGAGACTTCCTGTTTGTCTTCCAGAGCACCTATTCCCTTCTAAAAAGAAGTTGGCTTGTTAAAAAAAAAAAAAAAAAAAAAAAAAAAAAAAAAAAAAAAATCAGGTCCCAAGGGAACAAATTCTTTTCTTTAAAAGTAGAACCCTTTTTAGAAGGGAGTTTGAACCTTTTTGACAGATTCGTCTCCCCTGAAAGTGTTTCCATTGCCCTTAATATCACATGCATGGCATTAGCCAAATAGAACGTGAATTCAGTCAATGGTCTAGCCAATTAAGATTTTGATTCAACAACAATTAAATATAATACTGTTCACACAGATAGTTTAGACTATGCAATTTATTCTCTCTTTATCTATCAAACAATCAAATCTGGCATTTTGACTAAAACCCATACTTATTAGATACGCTCTCAGACAGATGACGCCCGATTTACTTCGAAGCCCCATGAAAGCGTTTTAAAATCACAAATGAACATTACTTTTATTTTAATACACATTAAACATTATAAACGAGGCTCATGGGTCGAGCAACACTACCCTTACGAAAACACGCCTATTCAAATATACTGAAAATTTCACCACCAGAAACTAAAAGTTTTCAGATAAAAATTCTGCTAGTTTTCATATTTCTGCTCAAAACATAGATTGTGGGCATTGGATAGTTTCATATATCTGCTCAAAATATAAATTGGGCATACTTGTTAGAACCGCCTTGCTGAGGCGGTTCTAACGAGTACCCACAATTCGTTTTTGTGAACTGAAATAACAAAAATTATGTATACCCCTGTAAACCACAGGTTTACTATATGAAATGGGGGTGTTTAATGGGGTCAAAATTATATTTCGTGATGTAAAATGGAAGTTTTCTTTTGTGTGGCGCTTTGGTATTGCATTTAATGCTGGGCACTCTGGGTAAAGATTGCAGAATGATTGTAATTTATTATTTATCCTTGAAGACAGGTTTTCACATTTCATGAAGATTGTCTCCAATGCAGACAATTTGCATGAAATATCAAAACCCTTTTTGTGGGGAAAATAAGAAAACTAACCTTCAATTTGTCGTCAGCTGAATTAGCACAGAGAGTGGTAAAGTTCTGATGAACCGAGAAGTGCAATGGCAGAATTCGCTAATGAAATTCTAATAAGAAGAATACTTTCGACAGACCGTTTTTTTATTTTGGAAATTTGATAATCAATTTGCATGCGCTGAAACCGTATTTTGAAATAGTTTATTTTTTTTTTATTAATGTGAGTTAATGTCAGTTGAAATTTCACTTACGGCAAATATTAATGCGCCGTTAATGGCAACCCAAAGGGAGCAAATTCCTACCTTTTAGAATGGTCAACTTTTTCGAAGGGACCTGGTGTGCCAGAATGCAAACAGAAAGTCAATCAAAATATTAGTAAGGAGACAACTCATATGAAGAAGCAAGCTTTATATGATGGCATAAATTCGAACAAAAATAGCTTCAAACATCATCTTCTGATATACCCTTTAAGTGCCAGTCGAAAATTCTAAACTACTGAAACAAGCTTTACATTTCATTTGAATAGTTTTGCCTAGCAGACGAGTCACATGAAATGTATAACCTAACTGCTTTGAAAAAACACAGACAAAATATTTTGAATGCAGTCTCTGACTATGTAAGTTCAGCATGCAAATGATCATCACGAAAACATACCGATATAATTTTGACTCCCTTAAACCCCACTTTTATATAGTAGAACTGGGATTTACCTATACATGATTATTTTTGTTATTTATGCTCAAAAAACATAGATTGTGGGTACTCGTTATCAGCGGTTGTAACGAGTAGGCACAATTTATGTTTTAAGCAGAAATATGAAACTATCAGAATTTTTACCTGAAAACTAATATATATAATCATGAGAACAGAGGACGGCAGCAGTCTTGCAGTTTGAACTGCTGTTTATGAAAATACTCTGCTACTTTTGACTTATTGATGTGTCCCTTGCTTGCTATCCATTTTGAAAACACGCCTATTCAAATATATTGCAAATTTCACCACCAAAAAAACTGAAAGTTTTCAGGTAAAAACTCTGAAATTTTTCATATTTCTGCTCAAACCATAAAACATAGATTGTGGGTACTCGTTAGAATCACCTCGCCGACGCGGTTCTAACGAGTACTCACAATCTATGTTTTTTTTTTGAGCAGAATTAAGAATAATGTATACCCCTGTAAACCCCAGTTTTACTGTATAAAAGTGGGGTTTAAGGGGGTCAAAATTTTATAGGTATGTTTTCGTGATGCTTGTTTACAAAACAAATTTTGTCAGTAAAGTACAGAAGAACTACATGTACTTGTATGTCGTCTTGTTTTCTCTTCTTTTTTTTCAACCTAAACCGCCATACTAACCGCTTGGGAATAGTTTCTTTTTTCATACGCTGATCAAACTGATTGCCACCAGAGGCAGCAATTATAGAGTCATTCACATTCCTGTTTCTTTCTCTAGCATCACGAAAACATACCTATATAAATTCGACCCCTTAAACCCCACTTTATATAGTAAAACTGGGGTTTACAGGGGTATACATTATTTTTCTTATTTCTACTCAAAAGCATAGATTGTGGGTACTCGTTAGAACCGCCTTGTCGAGGCAGTTCTAACGAGTACCCACAATCCATGTTTTGAGCAGAAATAAGAAAAATATCAGAATATTTTATCTGAAAATTTTCATTTTTTGGTGGTAAAATTCTCAGTATATTTGAATAGGCGTGTTTTCGTAATGGTTTCTGAATTTTTGCGATGTGCTTTTATTTAGAATTTTCTGTGAAACCTCTGTTCTGTTCTTTATCAGAGAATCTTAATTCAATATCAAAATTTGCCATTTTGATCGCACTCTGAGGAACGCAAATTGGCTACTTGTTGAAAAACACAGAAAATGTTAATAGAATCAAAAAACAGCCTCTCTCTATGCACAGTAATTGTTCAGCAATATTTCGTCACACCGGGATCTAATGAATTTATATTTGCCTGATTTCCGCATGAAATGAGCCCTAAACATGATGCACTTTGCCGAGTGGATTTGTTAATTCCCCAGTAAATTTAATATATCAACAAAACCAGAGATTACATTTTCCAAAGTTTATAATTAAGACGATCCTGTTTTGATCTACAAGTGCTCTAGGGTTATATGCTCAAATGCAGTTCTCCGTCTTCTTCAAAATATTCAAGCAAACAGCTTAAGTAGTGAGATAGTCAACTCCTATTAACTAAGTAGGCACATTTTAGCGACCAAGATAGCAATGGAGATACATTTTTTTATTTCAAGAAAGTTTTGTTTTAATATGTGATTGGAGGGAAGGCGAAAGAGAATTGAAATGATAAATGTCACTGAAGTGATAAATATCACAAATCGTATCCTCTAAATCCCTTGAAAAATAAAGATTGCATACCAATGACATATTGTATCTGTGCGTATCTGTGTTGATATTCTTCTTGGTCTGGATTATTAACAGTGTTTTGTCTGTTTCCACCAACGTTATGGCCCTTGATTGAAAAAATAATTATTGTTAAATACCTTGAGAAAGAATAGACAAGTCCTGCTTGGAATTGTAACAGGTCATTTTTTTGTCAGTTGCCAATGAAATATTTGAAGTAAAATATTTGAAGGCTGCCCTTATTTCGTAAACTCATTATTCCTTTCCCTTTAATATATATATATATATATATATATATATATATATATATATATATATATATATATATATATATATATATATATATATATATATATATATATATATATAAATATATATACTGATTTATTGGAAATGTTGCGTTGCATATGCATTGATATTAGCAAGATCTGGGTTTGAATTGTAAGAAGCCATTTTACCAGTTTCAAGAGATTCAGAGATTCAAGACTTCCAGTGAAACCAAGGACAAAGTTTCATCAAATTTTGCATATATACTAATACTAACAATATAAGAAATATTCGATAATTTTACGCTGGCACAGATACTTACAAATCACAGCTGAGATTTTAACAGGAAACTGTTAGAGCTGATGCTTTTGATGTCCAAAGACAAAATCGTTTTCGCACATTTTCCGTAAACGTTTAACAGAGTTATGCCTTATGACAAATGTCAAAAAAGAGGAAGAAAAAGCTAAATTAACAAAGACAAATTTTCATGCTCAGCTGATTTGAGTATGAAAACAGTTTTATAACCTCGGGGTCAGAAGTTAACATATCCTAATCAGCAGGGCCCGATCGTTCAAAGCTAACGACGTCGTTAGTTAAGGATTCGTTAAAATTTACATCATTTGATACGCAAATATGCTGAAATTTTTTGCTGAAAAAATGTGAGTAAAAGCTACTTACATTTTTTCAGCAAAAAATATCAGAATATTGTATATTGAATCCGCTAAAATAGTTAATGAAATGACCCATAACGAGCTCGTTAAGCTAACGACGCTTTGAACAATTGAGCCCAGAAGTTGTTTTAATCAATTACATATTTTAGTTTCTGACTTTTTCTATTGCTTTGCTGATGATGTATCGCGCGCGAGAGAGAGAGAAAAAACAACAACAAAAAAAAAAAAAAAAAAAAAAAAACTGACCGTTCCAAGCATCACGAAAACATGCCTATATAATTTGGATCCCCTTTAACCCCGCTTTTATATAGTAAAACTGGAGTTTACAGGGGTATACATTTTTGTTCTTATTTCTGCTCAAAAACATAGATTGTGGGTACCCACAATCTATGTTTTGAGCAGAAATTTGAAAAATATCAGATTTTTTTATCTGAAAATTTTTATTTTTGGTGGTAAAATTTTCAGTATATTTGAAAAAAAGGTATATTTGAAACCTGTTTTCGTAACGGGCGAGTCCTTTGTTACAGCTTTGTGTTCGCGCGCCGGGTTTTCCCTACGTGGCGTTTGTTTTGTCATTGTATTTTCATCTCTCTTTCTTTTGGTGCCCCTGGCAGGCTGCGCTTTGAGATGTTGACATTTCCAGGACACCTTTATTTAAAGTTAGTCAATGATTCAAAATGGGTTGGCCTGAGAAAAGCACAATTCTATGGCTATTCCAACGAACTGTAGACAACATTTGAGCACGATAAAACTGGTGGATGTGACCAAGACGTCCTCTGAAAGGTGTTACCATATATGTTGGTTCCAAATTAAATTATGAAATTTAAAAAAAGATTCGCAACGGGATGCTTTTTTATGCATTTTATACGTCAGTCGGCTGTTAGTTCCAGTGAAACAGCCATGTAAATCCATTTTATTGTATATGGTTATGTCAAGTATATTTTCCGCGATTCCTAAAAGTTTTGCAAACATGAGAGCGCTTGAACTAGTTTGATATGTATGCAATTTGAGCTTAGTTCATCTCATGTGTTCGGAGACAGTCATTCAAAACTTTCGTCAAATATGGCCATGATAACTGTTCAAACTAGAATGCTAGAATGTCCCAAGGATGCAGAATTTTATAAATCTAACTGAAGAGCCTTACACTATTATGGGGCAATTCGATTGAATGAGGGCAAATTCAAAGCGACATTTTTTACTTCGATTACTTAACTGAGTAGGATTTTAATTTGTAAGTTATTTATCGGAGTTTATCTGTCGATAAAATCCACAAAAAATCAAACTTCTATATTCTAGTCATTTGTGTTTACTGAGCCCATTTCAGAATTTTCAAAAAATTATTATGAAAGTCACTGATAAGACCTAATAGGTCAAAAATAGCTAGTCTTTACCAGAAAACGTAGCACAGCGGCTAGTTTCAGTTTTGAGAGTGTGTTCATTGCTCTGAAGGGCCAATTCTTTTAGAATATATTCATTTTTTGCAACTAGTGTTAGAGCCATGCAGAGGCCGTAAAACGTCTTCGTTGTGTAGTTTATATTTTCGTTTTTTTTTTTTTTGTTTTCTTTTGTAATCATCGAATCCATTCCGAGATTACTATATATATATATATATATATATATATATATATATATATATATATATATATATATATATATATATATATATATATATTACGCTTAGCACAGGTTAACATTTTCAGCAGATGACATTTTTCATATATTTCCCAGAAAAGAGCATTCGACATTTCATGCAAATTACGCTTAGCACAGTGTAACATTTTCAGCAGATGCCATTTTGAAATATTTTTCATATTTTTCCCAGAAAACAGCTTTGACATTTCATGCACATGTCTACATTGGGGACAATTTGATTAAAATGTCAAAACCTGTTTTCTGGTAAAATAAAAAAAAACATCTTCAATTTGTAGTCTGCTGAATTAGCCCAGAGATAGGTAAGGGTTAGGCTATAGCGATCTTAAATTAAACTTTTAGTGATATTTTTTCTTAATTTTCTCATAAAATAAGACTACAAATTCAAGTCAAGTGATCTCTTTTAAGACAATTTGATTGAAATGTCTGCTAAAATATAAAATAAAAAATCTGCTTTGGTGTCTACTTTTAATTTTTATCAAGGGATTAAAGTTTAAGGTTATGTTTCAATAATTTCGGAACCTATTCGTCGCCATATTTAACAACATCCTGCATTTGGATAGCGCAGGTTCTGATTTGCGCAGGTTGATCTGGCCCGAAGTTATAAAACCCTTTTCATGCTCAACTCAGCTGAGCATGAAATTTTCCTTGCTAATAAATCCCAAATTACTAATAACTGCAAATTCTTTCTTGCTAAACGTAGCTGAGCATTAACATTTCTCTGCTAATAAACATGAAAATGCCAGCTGTTGTTGGCACTTTTATATTTATTAGCAAAGAAGATTTCATGCTCAGCTTTGAGCATGAAAAAAAGTTTTATAACCTCGGGCCTGATCTGGACCTTTGCTGTACGTATATGCTCAGACAGTAGCTTTCGCGGACCATTAGTAATTATGAAAATTATCAATAGAAAGTGCTGGTAAGTCTCCAAGTAGTCTTAACCCATTAACGTCGGGTGAACTCTTCTCTAACAACTCTTTGCACCTATCTGTTTCTATAAAAGCAGAGTGACTGGTTAGTTGTTTTTTTATTACAGTTATGTTTTATAGAAGTTCCTGTATTTGATGGAAACAGTGTATATCCTGATCAGTCGCCGCGTTCTGCGGCGTCTGATCTGGGTCTGCATTGTTTGCCAATTACCCTTTTAGGGGTTTATCGACGTAAATGAGTTAAGGGGACTGTAGTAGAAATTTCGTCAATCATTTAACCAGGGTAACAGCTGTCCAGTAGATTAAGTACCCAGCTAGCATTCTAAGTAAATCTACATCGGGCCGTCATCGGCCCGTCAGCTACCCTGATAACGGCCCGATATAGATTTACGTAGAATGCTGACTGGGTAGTGAATCTCGTAAATACATAACTTATAACACAGGTCTGCTTTGTCATGATGAACCTGCCATTAACCTTAGCAACATTTACAGTAAACATCATAATGATTGCCTTTGGAAACAAACCCAGTCAGCAATATACGTAATTCTATATCGGGCCGTCATCGGCCCGTCAGGGTAGCTGACGGGCCGATGACGGCCCGATGTAGATTTACGTAGAATGCTAGCTGGGAAGAACACACTACGAATTAGAAAATGGGAATCTCGGTTTTATTGAAACACTTGATAAGCAGTAATGAAGTTTGCAACGCTGCTTACGTCCTGTAGCGTATACATGAGCAGAACTCCGTTTTCAAATATACCACAATGGGCCCAATGATCCCAAAGGAAATGAAATATAATCAAGCCCGCACTAGACCGCGCATATACGTAGTTAACTCTCATGCATACGTTTCCCGCAAAATAACTTGAACTTAGTGATTTTATCAGGCACATTCACGTAAGCTGGTCTTGTTATACACAGTATATATTCACGACTAGAGTAAACATCTTTCAAGCTGTCACAAAGCTGACTGTCCAGAGTAAAAACGTATTTTCCTCGCGAATAATTCAAGATCTATTTGTGTAGTTTAGAGCAAAGTTGGATTACCGAATTTATCCTAACTATAGAGACACCATAGGTTCTTACCATATTGTCAACATATCCATCGACAACTTGATGGTGTGTTAAAATTCTGTTAGTGGCTAACGGCGTCTGATCCGGGTCTTCATTGTTTGTTCACGCCTGTCCCAAAATTTAGAATAAATACTGTATCTTCTACTGTAAAAACTATTATGTCATATGTCTTTTTAGGGCACATGTTCTGTGAGGCACCAAAAATACTGTTTTGTGGGTCAGTATTTCGTATATTCGCCATTTTGAAAGGAAACAAAACCTATGAACCCAGCAAAAGCAGAGCCTCATAATAACGTCGTGTCGACGTCGCTGCAGTGTTATTACCAAAGCGCGAGTTCACTACGAAATACACACATAAAGAGTGAAACTATACGCAATCGAATGTTCAATTCTTAAAGAAAATTAGGCTTGGCATTTTCATGCTAGGCAGTTTATTCACATGAAATACCAAGCTTAATGTCTCTAAAATATATCTAAAAACAAGTTTCCTGAATGTGTTTTACCACAGTTTTGCTTGACGCTTTATTAGTCTTACTATCCAGGTGTGACAGTAAATCTTTTTCTTATATTAAGGTAATCCTCTGCACCTGCGCAAGAAGGACGTACTTAACCCTAATACCTTAATGCACTGCACCCCCAAAATGCGCGTTTGCAAACAGCGTACACCGAAACCAGACGGATAGGACAAAGATCAGAAACGTCATGGCTTTCGATAGGACACCTTATAAATCAACAGTTGTTGACGAGCGTTTTCTTATTTCTCCACGAAAACATATACTTCGGGGCGAAATGTGAACTATTTATCTGTACACCACTCTTATTTGGGGCTATGGAAGCTCAATTATCCTTGAACTACAGGCAACCATTCACATGGAATGTCAACCCTTGCTTTCTCTGAAAAGATATATATATATATATATATATATATATATATATATATATATATATATATATATATATATATATATATATATATATATATATATATATATATATTTATATATATAAAACCTGAGAATGTCGTTCTGCTGCAAATTTGCTTAGTGATATAAGGGTTTAGTGTACGTCGCAATTCGTCGTTCTAAGACACTACCTATAGCCTAGATGATGTCGAAAGCCTTTACGCTATGCTTTTATCCTTCCTTTTAATGCACTGATGCTTTTATCTCATCCATGGTCTCAACGCCCAAACGAACGGATAAAACAGAATGGTTAATTAAGCAGTAGCGGTCGACATTTCTAATTCAGTGGTAAAAGTGAAGGAAATTATATATGGACAACAAGAGGGGGTATAATTTTCCTATCAGATACCATGATTGATAATATTGTTTCACGACTTAGCGAATCAAATCACCCATCCAAGGGGCTCATATTAGCTAATTCGAGAGTAAAATCAGAATGTAGGATTAACCATTGAAGCAATACAAGCGTAGTGAAGAAATAAGCAAAATAATAATAACACTAAGAAAAATGATAAAAATAATAATAACGGCAAAACTAAAAATCTTATAAATATAAGAACACAGTCAACAATCACAGCCATAAATAACCCGTTTACGTCGAGTGGATTCTTCTATCACAAGTCTCTGGAATTGTCTTTTTCCAATTGCAGGGTGTCTAATAAGTTTGTATTATTATTATGTTTTATAGAAATTCTTGTATTTAATGCAAACAGTAGACCCTGATCATACGCCGTGTTCTGTGGCGTCTGATTTGGGTGTGCACTGTTTGTCAGAAAAAACATTTTTGGGGCTTCCAGACAACAAGAAAATATACAATATGTGCATTCCTAGAAAAGGCTACAAACATGGAACATAGGCCTCAGGGCACCAAATTAGTTAGGTTTTAATGACAAGAAACGAAATAACAAAACAACATTCTCCAGCTAGCATTCTTTAAAAATCTACAGCGGGCCGTCATCGGCCAGTCAGCTACCCTGACGGGCCGATAACGGCCCGCTATAGATTTATGTAGAATGCCTACTGGGTCTAATGAACCAAAACAATAGGAACGAACAAAACGAAGGGATCTTTTACGGAAATACCGAATCAGAACGGTCAACGGTCAAACCGTTGGGGCTTAAACCTGTTTTTAGCACTCAGTCCCCGTCCTTAAGCACAATACATTTCTAGCTGCACATGATCTGTCCGCGTACTCAACAGAGAAGACATACGCATTAATCTCCACCCCTACCCAACCACATTGACCGAACACAGATAAGGATTGGACAATAAACTGTGGTCAGAGCAAAAGGAACTCACAAGCAGAATCACAGTAAGCGTGACCACAGACGAGTAAAGCCAGGCACTTCCCATCCATAGCACTGAAAGCAATGGTGTCTACAGTGGAGGGTCGGTTGTCTCTGGGTATAGGCTTAAAAATGGTCCTGAATGGGGACTTAAGACTTTTATATAACTCAGTAATTTGAGTAAACAGTGCAAACCCTGATCAGACGCCCCAGTGGCGTCTGACCTGGGTCTGCTCTGATTGCTAATGTCCCAGTTCAGGTTTTACAGATAACCTTTTTGCACGGCACTCCGACGTCACAGTGACAAGGCTATGAATAACCATTTCCTTGAATTCGTACAAACGCGCGGTTTGATTTCATTGGTCAATGATAATCGCGTGGACAACAACCGTTTGGTGTATGTTTGTATTAGCTTGATTGTAAACAATCGCTCAAAATGGTTTATATTGTTCACAACAACACAAATGTTATGGAAAGTACTTGTATATGGATTTTTTCACCCAACTTTAGTCGATACGTTTGTTTATCTCTTTAATCTATTTCAGAAGCTTGGCGCACGGGTATTGTTTTCAGAGGTCGGACCCGTCATTATCCAACTTGTGGTTTTCTTTTGCTCTGGTTTCAGAGTACCACTGTGCCGTCTACTTTGTTTCATTTTTTTTTTTCAATTTTGAGCTGCATCAGAATCAAAGCCGAGGTTACGATCCTGTAAGGCAAGTTTAAGCCCCTCAGTAGGTATCTATGCTGACCGTTCCTGTGCAGTTTCTTCTGCTGCTGTTCTTTGTTTGTATGTCGGTTATTGCAACTGTGCCGTCTCGTGTCTTCATATTTTCTGTACCTCATCTCTTCCTCTTTTATTGTCCCAGGAATTGGTGATTGTGGCCTTTCCGGCGTCTACGGAGGTCATAATGTAAACCAATAGCAATTCAAATTTGCTTTTGTAATTCCTCTGTGGAGATGTGTTCTAAAGGCGAGCCGTTCAGTAGTTCGTATAAAAAAGACCTGGAATATCTTTTTTTATTTCTGCAGTCAGACTCTGATGTAATCATAGTGTTATCGTGACCGTTAAGCACATGAGCTTGAATTTTGAAGAGAGCCTTTTGTTCTTGTCTTATCATATGGACTTTAGTTTTGCTTGTCTGAGCAATCCTGGAGTCAACAAGGTGCAACTGGCAGCTACTACGTTACAACCCAACGATAGACAGATTAAAGTTAACAAGTGAACTCAGAAACTCATACAATCAGATCCACATCAACACCCCAACACTAAAGGAAAAGAGAGACAAAAACAATTAAGCAGCCACCAAATGAACAGACGGCAAGCAGAGTTGGCAACTCTTTCCCAAAAAATGACAACTCTGTTATCCAAACTTAACTGAATATATCTTTAACTTACATAAATGTTACAAGAAAGTAAAACAATACATAACAATCAACAAATCGTACCACAATCAACGTACCGCCTTGGAACGGTCAATAACAAATAACTGGGAGATTTAAGCATAACCCTCGCCCTCAGCTTCCATAATGGTAAAAACATATATTTTTTCGGTCCGTGTGGTGTCTTCTAGCACATACATGAATCATTACGGGCAACAGGTAAATCGCAGATAAAGCCTATAATGACTCAAAGGCGTGGACATCAGAAACAACGTGTTGAAATACTTGGAGATCCACCGGTTGTTAAACAACACCACTGGAATACTGGAACAAAAGAAAACCACCAGTTGATCCTCGGTAAGCTGAGAAACAGACATAAAATAGTTCCGGCCCGAACCATCTAATTAAACTCAGACCATCCAATAAAAGTTTTTGTCAGGGCCATCATAGATTCTGAACCCCGAACCACCGGCGTGCAATTAAAGAAGTACATGTAAGCAAAGTGGTCAAACGTGACTGGATTAACCGCTAAGCAAGCAGACTGTTTTACTTTTGTTTATGACGTATGGCAATTTAACTAAACAGAAAATTCAGGTTTATCTGCATTTTTTTCTAATTTGTTTCTTAAACATTAAGTCACCATAAAATCCAGGTCCCAAGAGGCCTTGTAGCATGTGATTTAGTCCGGTATTGTATTTAGATACCAATTTGTAGGTCAAAGATAAACAAAATAGAACAAAGCTTTCGTAAGTTTTTAATACCAATACCCCTGTTGGAGAAATTTGGCAGTCAAAGTTTTGTTATGAGCACTGAAGTAAGCCACTCTTGCCAACCGAATCAGCTGAGAAATGTTAACATCATAAGAGGGGGCAAAAGGAACGCCGCCATCCAGATTATTATTTGGGGAATAAATTTCAATACGTTTATCGGTATCATTAAAATGTTTAATTTTCATTCCTTTCAGACATTCAATTACGAATTCTTGAGTCTGAAATGAATTTAAGATTTTCTGTACTAACATGTCAAGCTTCAAGATAATTAAACATGGAATCGTGACAATCTCGTGTGTCAGGCGTGTTAGTATGAATGTCAAGATCTGAAATAAGGTTACTGAAATTAAAGTTAAAAATAGCATTCCTTATTCAACCAGGTTCCTATCTTCAACCAGCTTCCTATATTATCCCACAAGTTGCTCACAATGAAGAGACAGGACTCATAAAATATAGTAAGAACACACACACACACACACACGCACACACGCACACACACACACATACACACACACTATGCGAACATCCGCAAGGCCACACAATGAATGAACAGCAGTGTAATTCTGGTGCCATTCACTCTGATACCACTCTCAGGACTGTTCATCCTGTTGTCTTCTTTGATCCAATTTCCATTCTGTTGACTTTGATTTTATCGAGACGATCGTCGATCCTTTGAACTTAGCTCATTCTTTTAACCGGCGATGCCATCAGCGAATGATATGTTGGCACTCTGCCATGATCTGCTAAGGCATCAGCCATTATCCTTTTGAGGTTAATGCTGAAGGGTGTTGGTCATCGAAGATCAGATCTCTTGCCTTACTCCAATTGTGGTCCTAAAGTTGCTCCAACTTACAGTATGCTGTATCCTTTAGAAGCAAAAATATAAGTAAGATAACCAGAAAATGCCACATTTACGAAGCACAGCCCTCAAGAAGCACCAAAAGAAAGGAAGAGACGGAACAAATACATCACAGTGGTGGTGGCTCGAATGGACTAAGCATTAGTATTTGGTAGTCAGTTTAAGTTTTATGTACGAGTAACACTGAACTCACAGCGATCACATATTGGCCAAAACGACGCCTCCGAGCATATGGAAAATCCGCGGGTTCAGATCACCCTATGCGAGCCGCCGAGGTTTATCTGGATTTGATATCTCCTGTTTGACTATTGCTTCCATCAGCGAGAGCAAACACCTGATAAGACTGCATGGGTGGGTAGTCTGATCGCAGTCCAAAGCTGTGATCCCATTAACACATGTTTGCATAAGACCAATATCCAGTCTGCGAGTATGAACATTCGTCTTCTACAGACGACTTTGATACTCTGTATCGCAACACACATGTTGAAATTAAAATCAGTTTTAATCATGACATGGTTCTTTTATCCTTGATAATTCTGTCACCATATCGATCTGAAAGCCTTTTCTAATACCATTTTTTGCTCTTTGTTACAAGTAATAATTACTTCTATAATTAAATAGACAACTCGTATCTGTAATTAGCAACAAATTACGGGACTTCTCACGTTGAGTTACATGTGTTGTGGCCAATTCCTGTAATATGCTTGGGTTTGCAATCTATAGGGATATGCTGCCATTTCCTGAGCGCTTCCTTCTTCATTAATCTTATGGCTTCCTGTCTACCTGCAATGTCGTCAGAGACCTCCTGTTTATCTTGCTTTTCTCTAGCATGTGTTGATTTCTATCAAGCTGATCTTACTGGGTTATTATTACTTTATTGCCAGTCTCTAGCAGATACTGAATTTATTTAGAGTACAATGTGACAACCGTTATTATTGCATAAAAAGCAGTGTCGCACGTTATTAACAGCCGTGCATTAACCGGCGAAAAGCCGTGTATTAAAAAGGCAATTCACGCGCTGTTAATGCACGGCTACGCAACCTTCAATATGCTGGTACCGGGGCCACAGAATTGCTGCCGTCACAAGATGCGTACTACCATGCCCTCGAACGAGCGTAGTCCGTGGAAATAGCGTTTGCGCGACATCGGTAAAAAGGCAACACAAAATAGTGCAAGAAATAACGCGAAATGGAGCAAATGTTTTCAGTTTTTATGCAATAATAGCGATCGAACATGGTTTTTCAATGCATTAACATTCGCCAGGTCCTTTGGGAGGTGTTGAAAACCGCGGCCTTCGGCCACGGTTTTGAACACCTCCCATGGGACGTGACGAATGTTAATGCATGAAAAACCATGTTTGATCCCTATACTGTGGCTTCGCGATGGCCTGATCAGCATGAGCTCTAACGCATTTCGATCAGGACCTTCGGTGTTCGCTTAGCGAATCAATCATAGAATCTATTAACAAATAAAGTGCCATTTTCTCACTGTACCTTATTTTATTTACATTCCCCTGAAGACATCAACATATTACCATATTTCCAGAAATATTGAAACACCTTTATCCCCTACCATACTTGAAATCTAATTTCAAAACTTCAATTGACTACATTTACCTGTTGACATGTCTAAATACTGCAGGGCAAAAATGTCGATCCGGATGAGAGACCATGTGTCTGATTTGGGTCTACACTGTTTGCTCTCTCTGTCTGTCTAGAAACTTAGGGTAAATATGGCATTTGAGCCAGCGCATACCAAAATCCTTCAAAATGGCATGTGCGCCTAGCGAAGACTCAGATCATACTCGCATCCGACCAGTCTCACCAGTCTTTGCTATGTGCGCAATGCGTAGCTAAGGACCCAAGCTTTCTTCTTGTGGACAGCGAAGACGCTGATCAGTGTGGGCATATGCCCAGGCTGATCTGTCTTTGTTAGGCACACATGCAATTTTGTAGGTTTGTCATGCACTGGCTCATTTTGCATTATAGTCACAGGAAACGATCTTCTAAAACTCCATGTGAAAATTTCAAGAGCCGCAACGTCAGAAAACGTACCTTTGGACATATGCGTCGAGCGAAGATTCAGATCAACCTGCGCATTTGCACAGACTCTTTACTGGGCACATTTGTGATAGCCAAGGATGCAAAGTTTCTTCATGCGTCCAATGAAGACTCAAATCAGCCTGCGTCTTCGTATTGGGCACATGTCAGAAGGTATGTTTACTCACGTCAAGGCCCATAAGACGACTTTATTTTGAGATAATAATTTGACCAAATTTCCCATTTTCGAGGGTTTAGTAATCACTAGTCTTGATACGGATATAAATGCATATCTACAAGCTATATAAAATCTCTCATAACTTGACACACAAAAAAATATAACTGAATATACATAGGAAATGCCATTATCACAAAGAACAACCTTCCCGAAGTATCAAAAGAAGGATAGATGACGAAATAGTAACCACAAAACAAACGTTACAAAAAGAAACTGCAACCTTGGAACGGTCAGTAGAAAAAAAATACCAGCAGGACTTAAACCAGTTTTACTTACAGGTCACAGAAAACAAATGTGACTTCGCACAATAGCCTTGCCTTGTGTGATGATTATATATTTCAAGTATCAGTTAGATGCGCCGTCCGACTGGAGACCAGGAGGTCGCGGGTTCAACCCCCGCCGAGGTCGGCAACATTACTTCATGGAGATTGATCATGAGATATATTCTACGGACATTCTCTCCCTTCCGCTGATTCAAGAAGGGCAGTTGTCAGTTTCTGGCGAGAGAATGTGCACAATACTGGTTAACCTATTAGAGGACTAAGCCTGCCAAGTAAACGTGTGGTTAGGTAAACTGACCGCGCTCGACAGGACCCCATTGGGTTGAATGGGCCGTAAAACCTCAACACAAACAAATATATTTCAAGTATGAATATTATAGCATGCCTGTGAAATGATGTACGACCGAAATGTAAACCAAAATGCCCAGGAAAGGTCATAATCACAAAACGTATCCTTCCCGAGAAGATACAATTTTCATGAAATTTGCCAATAGTGCTCTGCAAATTATATTACTGTTTACTCAATAAAACTCAGCCTGCTATTTTCGCTTTCTGTAGTGAGGTTATTTACTTTTAAGAGGTCCATTTATTTACCTCATAAACAAACATGGAATTATCCAGGACATTCAAAAACAGAATACATGAAAGAGGCCCCACCGCTTTAGACGGTCAAATAGAAAATAACTACCTGTAGTGCGGGAAGTGGGGTTAAATTCATTCCACAAAGTCATTAGCCTAGTTCAAAGGTTTGTAACAAGTACAAAACAAAACTGTTCGGCTAACATAGAAACACGAACTAATTAAGTTATAATTTATGATGTTTAGCCGTTTTATATCTTGATTTCATGAAAATTTGTAAAAATGAATCTTGGCAGGCGAATAAATCATTTGGCAGTTTTAGTTTCGAGAAATCAATAGCGACATTTCCGGACAGGCTTCATTTACTGTGAACAGCTCTCCAAAGTAATCGTGTAAGAGTTCAATGGCATTAAATTACAACTGGAAAAAAAATCACGTTTGCAAACCAGGGCCCAGTTGTTCAAAGCATCGTCAGCTTTACGAACATTAGTGGTCAAAATGATAACTGTTCTAGTAAGTATAATATCTAATTCACACGTGTCTTTACGAAAACATGTGAATAGCTTTTGCAAAGCTAATCACATTTTTCAGCAAAAATATTAGCGTATATGCCATATCTAATGACAAATAATACGTTAACCAACGACATCGTTAGTTTTGACCAACTAGGCCCTGATGATCAAATGAAGATGAACTCATGTTTACCCTGGGCCGATTTTATTCAAATTTCATGTGGAGCTTTCTTTTAATGGGGGATTGAAAATTTGTTCAAACGGTCACAGTCCGTTAATTAAGATGGCCGCCACGCCAATATATGACAAAACACTTAAAAATCTTCTTCTCCAAGAAAGCTTTAAGGCTGAATCTTGGTATATACTCGTAGCAATGGGGACTCAAGGTCTACCTTGTTTGTTCAAATGATGATCGTAGGTTGACCTTTGACCTTTTTACGGCAAGGTCAAATTTGCGTCCCTATGTATTTGTACGGGGAGAATGTTGAAGTTATTTTCTCAAAATGTATTAAAGACTAATGGCTGAAATTACAATGTATGATTAAATTATTAAAACTCTTTAGCTATAACCAAAATTTTGTCCCCTGGGGTCTATCTGCCCTTGCCCCTCAGCTATATACATGTATAAAATTGTGTAACTTTTAAATGTCTTCTTCTCTGAAACTGCTTGAGCAATTTTCACCAGATTTCACATGGGGCTTTCTGTCGAAAGGATACTCAAAATTTGTTCGAATGGTTCCGCACCATTTAACAAAATGGCCGCCATATTTGGTAAAGACACTTAAAAATCTTCTGCTCCAGAATCAAGAAAACTTTGAGGCTGAATCATGGTATATAGCATTGGGGACGCAAGGTCTACCCTTTTTCAAATAAGGTTGTACGTTGACCTTTGACCTTTTCAAGGCAAGGTCAAATTTGTGCCCCTATACATTTGTATGAGGAAAATGTTCGAGTCATTTTCTCAAAATGAAGTAAAGACTAATGTCTGAAACTTACAATGTATGATTAAAGTAATACAAGCTTTTAGTTACAATCAAAATTTTGTCCCCTGGGGGTTATCTGCCCTTGCTCATGTGCTATATTCATGTATAAAATTGTGTATTTTTTAAACGTCTTTTTCTCTGAAACCGCTTGAACAATTTTCAGGAATTCTGTCGAAATGATATTGATATTTGTTTGAATGGTTCCGCGCCATTGAACAAGATGGCTGCCATGCCCTTATATGGTAGAGATACTAAAAAGTCTTCACCAGAACCAAGAAAGCTTTTAGGCTGAATCTTGATATATAGCATTTGGGACTCAAGGTCTGCCAAGTTTGTTCAAATGACGGTCGTAGAATAAACTTTGATCTTTTTATGGCAAGGTCAAACTTGCACCCCAATACATTTGTATTGAGAAAATAATGAAAAAATCATTTTCTCAATATATATTAAAGACTAATGGCTGAAACTTACAACGTTTGATAACAGTAGTAAAATTGTTTTGCTATTGTCAAAATGTTTGGGCTTATCTGCTCTTGCCTCCGGACTATATACATATATAAAATCGTGAAATGTTAAACGTCTTCTCTGAAACCGCGTCAACAGTTTTCACCAGATTCCACATGGGGCCTTCTGTCGAAAGGATGTTGACAATTCGTTCAAATTGTTCTGCGCCATTGAATGACATCCCTGCCATACCCATATATGGCATAACACTTAAAATCTTCTTCTCCAGAACTAAGAAAGCTCTAAGGGTGAATCTTGGTATACAGCATCGGGGACTAAGTTTGTTGAAATGATAATACTAGGATGACATTTGACCTTTTATTTGTGTCCTAGTTGCTGTGACAATACTGGAAAAGGTTGCGTGGCATTTGCAGATATGCAACAGCTATTTTATTAGGTGAGCGATTCGTTGTCCATGGTCTCTTGTGTGTTCTGTCTAACAATAAGTCCAAAAGCTATCCATTATATAAAATATATAAAAAACGTTCCTTTGGGTATGTGCGGCCAGCGAAGATTCGGATCAGCCTCTGCATTAGCACAGTCTGATCAAAATCTACACTATTCGCATTTTGGATAGCCAAGAATACAAAGTGTCTTCATGTAGACAAAGAAGACTCTGATAAGACGGTGCAGATGGATGCGCAGGGTGATAAGTCTTCGTTGGGCGCACATGTGAGAAGGTACGTTTTCTCACGTTGCCGCGCATAATAAGAAGTCGAGCTAGACGTTTTGTGATCCTTTCTTGTTACACATATACACCTGTTGCCCCCAATTATTTACTAATCGACTCTTTACTTAGTGTTTGGTTGACTGACAGCCATTTGTCACGCTTGTCGTCTTAGGCTCAAGAGATGCCGTTAGTCTACGTGTAGGGTAAGATCAGAATTGGCCTATGAGTCTCGAAGTGGGGTACATACATATTTGTCTCTAAGGGGGCAAATATATAAGAGAAGAAACCGAGGTAATGCAACAATCAAGGTGCATAGTCTTCCCGAGGTACCAAATACAGAAGAGATGAAAAACAGTGACAAAACAAACGCCACATAAAACCATCAACGCATGAAGGAAAAGGAACTGCAAGAGATGAACCGCTTTGAAACGCTTCAAACAAAACATAAGGCAGAGTAATTTCACTTATTATATTATATATATAGATAATAAATATTTGGAATGACAGGTATGAGCAAAACATTGGACATATCAGGTGCCACAGAACGCAGCGTCCGATCAATGCCTACACTACCACCCATCGAGCAGCTTTTAAGGAAGCGGGTAAATGTACATGTTCAACGTTTAACCCAATAAAACCGATAAAGATTGCTCTTAGAAACAAAGAACATATAAAAAGAACGAAAATCAGATTTTTGGTTTAAGTCTTCGTATGACATACTGTAATTAGCAGAATAGAATGGGAAGGCAATGACCAGGAATCGTACAATCATCCCACACCTCCCATGGAAACATAGCTAGCAGAAAGCCAAGCCAAACGGACAGTTATTTTCTCACAAAGTGGCCAAATCAAATGGCTATCCAGAACAAAAAGATGTAAGCAACACACACATTCAAAGACGAACTATAACAAAAATAAACCATGACAGATGAACCGCCTTGGAATGGTCAGTGAAAAGTATTTCACTGGGGGAGGGATGGGAGGGCTGCTTAAATCGATTTTACGTGGCCACAATCTTCGCCCTTACTTCTGCCGGGGTTTAGATACATAATTTGTTCAGTCCGCATGAAGGCTTCCTAACTCATCAGTGCTTCATCTCCGAGAACACACAAAAAACCCAACTAATTACAGAGATGAAACAACGATGAGGAGGTCTGCAAACGCGATTATGCAAGATAACACAATGTGCCCAAATAGCTCAATGATAATAAAAACGGTTTAAAAAAACTGCTGAAGCTCGGGGAGACATTTTTTTTAAAGGAATTACTTCCCAAGGAATATGAAAGCCTATTTGTGAAATCAAAAAATCAAGGAGGATTTAAATGACTGTGTTTAATCAGTGACGCAACAAAAATACCCTTTAAACTTGCAATTGGACAAACGTCAGTATCAGCTGGAGGATTTAAGGGCCATGTTCAGTATATTACAATTACGCGAAATGGTGTAGAAAATCTAACTGAATTATATTCAAACCATAATGAATGATAGTCGACTGCTGTTATATATCTCGCTTTGGTACCACAACTGCCATTATTTGTTCACCAGATGCATACATACTAGTACTGAGTGTCGCATTTCAAGAAAAACATAGTAGTAATATTTGGTTCGAGACTGTTGTGAAAAGAGAAACAAGATACATTCCTGTATATGCAGTTGCAAAGAAGTTTGGGATCAATCTGTTTTCTCAGTTACTTCCTTATGCTTTACTGGGTTGCGAACAGTACAAGCGCTTTCGTGGGTAAAGGGAGAAAGAAAGCCTTTCAGACACTTAAGTACAACACCGACAAGTATATGGATTTAGCCGTATATGGAGAATCTCTGCATTTGAATGACAGAGTTATTGTGTGTCGTATAAACTTTATCTGCTGGCTGTATCAACCAAACCCGACATCTCAGAATTGAATCAGCTAAGATTCAAAATGTTTAGTAGGAAACCTATTAAAATCAAAATTTGCAACCATGTTACGATAGGGTTATGCAGCACGCATGCAACTAGGTTACGACAGCGTTCTGCAGCACGCACGAAAAACGTTGTAACTACCAGTCGTTTTTGTGGAAAATGTATTTGGTTGCAAAACCTGATGTGGAATCACCGGATAATCATAGGTTGGCAAATGATAGTTGGACGCCCCGAATTCTCTCGTTATACATAGCTGAACATGAAATTTTCTCTGCAAATAAATATGAAAATGCCAACTCATATTTATTAGCAGAGACATTTTCATGTTCAGCTGAGTTGAGCATGAAAAACGTTTTCTAACCGCGGGACCAGGTCAAAACGTATCTTCAAATTATTTAGGTTTTATTTTTTAGCGAACGCGTAAATTGTGAGTACTAATTAGAACTGCCTCCGAGAATGGCTTCTTATGAGTACCCACATTATGTTTCTGTGGATAAATAAAAAAACGTATTGACCCATTATTGTGTAAAACGTGTGTTATCTAGAGCGATGGCTTAGAAGTTTACGTTTAAAATATGCGTGTTAACATAACGTGTGCTTCTACCGCCATGCTGACTCAATGGGACGAGAACTATATCCGAATGATACGCAATCTTAAGCATGTAACAACGTTGGCAACGTGGTTATTGGTTCCCGTTTCGTCATAACTATAAAAGTACATATACGCTAATAATTAAATTTTACTGGATAGTGCTGTTGATATCAGTATCACACACACACCGACAAAAAAAAAAAAAAAAAAAAAATCAATAACAACAACAAAAAACAACAACAACAATTGAACAAAAACATAAGTAACATACTCAAATGCCTGACTTACATCCTTTAAGTCAGATAACAGAGTCAGCACACAATGTCATAACCGTGAATGACATATTACGAAGGTACGTAACGTTTACTTGTTACCTTTGCATTCACAGTCACCAGATTTGAGTCCTTTTGAAATTTTCTGGGACCAGCTTGGGCACACCGTATCCCGGCGTGTAGTTAAACCGAATACCAGACAGGAAAAGATACAACATTTCATAATCAGTATGATCGAGAGTACGCTGCGATTCCATAAACTCTTGTAAGGGACTTTGATATGCGGTGTACAAAATAACTATGTAAACGGATAGCAAAGTACCTGATCAGACTGCGCAGGCTAATCTTGGTTTTCACTGTGCGAATAAGTTCCTAAGCCACCCTTGTCCGATGGGGCAGCTGTTATATACACATCTCTCTCTTTTTTCTGTCTTTCTTTTGAAGTTGTATTTTCATCTCCTTCATTATAACCTCTGAACAAAATCGCCACCATACCGGACATAGAACTTCATAAGATGAAAGTGAAAATTGAATTAAACTGCCTTGTCATCTATCAATAAACAATAGATTCGGGCTACAAGTTCTCTCGACATTACAGTCCTTCGGCTACAAGTTCTCTCGAAGTTACAGTCCTTCCCCTACAATTACATTAAAACAGTCAATATGTCCTATAAACATGTTCTGCAAAACATAAATAAAATGCATAGTAGAACATAGAACTACTATATTAGCCACAAATTAAAGATTAGAGGTATGTATGAAAGATAAGATGACTAAAAATGATAACAAAAAGAAAAGAGAGAGAGAGAGAGAAAAAAAAAACAGAAAAAAAACATATGAAATGAGAAAAACACAGTCTTCGGTAACTTTAATATCAACTACTCTGTTTTGTACTCTTAAAGCGACGTTCATATTGCATTTGTATTTGTGAACGAATTAAAACACACACACACACACACACACACACACACACACACACACACACACACACACACACACACACACCACACACACACACACACACACACACAATAAAACAGTTGCATGCGCCCTAGCAATAATCTCTTTAGAATAAGAGCGCTCCTTCAAGACGTCATTATAATTTTTTTTTCTACATTGTCCTATTTTCCTATAATGCCTCACGTTGCTGCGTTTTCATAAGCCAATAATCTAAACATGAGAAAAACATTTTTGCTAAAGATTGGGACAGATCTTTTACATATGATTATCCCGATGTTTTGCAAATGTATAAACGCTTTTGGGACGTCTTCATTTCTTGCAAATTCGGTTAGCCTTCCAATCACGCCCTCGTTGCTAACGTATAATGGTTCGCAATTTAATAAAGAACGAAATATGAGTTACAATAATGGAATTAATTTTTTTTTTCTGCTGAAAAAGCATTTAGAGATAGCGTTGGCGATCAATAACAGGCCGAACAAAAATATGCGTGTTCAGGTTAAGGTAACCTTATAACATTTATTCTGATGAAGCATAACAGTTTTGTTAACAGTTTTCTCTAAATCTGTAACTTTATTTTTTTTTTCTGGGATGGTGCCTAAATATTCGTTCAGACAGATTTAGCAGGCAATAAAAATGAAACTTCTTCTACAGGAATCTAAAGGAGTGACTCTATCAAGGTCTTCAATGTTTACTATTTAATCCCCACTAGTTTTTTTTCTGACATGCAACCCTAACTACACATAACATTTGTTTAAGCCACAGCGTCAGAGAACGTTCCGTCGGACCTGTGCGCCCAGCGAAGATTCAGATCAGCCCGCGCGCTCGCGCAGTCTGATCAAAATCTTCACCGAGCACAGTTTGGATAACCAAGGATGCAAAGTTTCTATATACGGAATACAAAGACTTTGATCAGACTATGAGGATACACAGACTTGGTTCTTCATCGACGCACGTGTAAGAATGTAATTTTCTCACGTAGCGGTTCATTCGGTTTTATTATGAAGTAAGTTGATAAAATTACTAATTGTCGGTACAGTCCCAGTCAGCATTCTACGTAAATCTATATCGGACCGTCATCGGCCCGTCAGGGTACCTGACGGGCCGATGACGGCCCAATGTAGATTTGCGTAGAATGCTAGCTGGGGTGAACCCTCGTTACAACGACAGCATTTGTTACCAAAGATATTGCCCTCAAAATGTGTTTGCTGTTGTAAAGAATTCTTAATAAGCAGAATGATATGCAACAAATACCATGTTCTATTCTTATTTCTCCATAGAACGTATGTTTTGGATATTTGTTAGAATCGCCTCGTTGAGGCGATTCTAACAAATCTCTAAAACATGTATTGCTTAAAGTATTGAATAATAATGTTCTTGAATAATTTCTGATTAATCTTGAGAGAGGGTTTCCGTGCTAGCCTAATTGTCAGTATAACGAATTTTGTCGTTGTATCGAGAGTCGGTGTAACGAGGGTTGACCGTATTACTATATTTTATGATGAAGTTATTTAGGCTGTGCCATGCAGGGAAGTAGGTGGAGAAGGTATAGCTCAGCCAGCGATATAACTCAGTCTGTCCAGTGTCGTTGCGGTCCGCTGACTGAATCGGTGAATTCTCTCTAATATATAAACATTAGAGCAAGTTATGTAGAATACCACCTATTTGCCAATGAAACGTCGTATATCAAACGAAGGCAATAAATTGAGCAATAAATTATGCAAAGCCCTATAAAAACATAAACAAGGAATTTCAAGTAGCATTTGTGGTGCAAGTACCAAATGTATTTTTTTTTATTTATGATATAGTTTGAAACATCGGTATTTAATAAATAAATATCTAATCCAAAATAACTTGAGAAAGCACTGTCGAGTAGCTCCTGTCTTGAAAGAGGTCATAATGACCATATAAAATTGTCTGGATGTGCTGGGCGCATGATTGAGGAAATGTGTTTGCTTTACGCGGCTCAATGTTTATTGCAGAACTAAACAAATTTGTTCATACTTCAAGTAAGATCACATTATCCATAGCTATTAAGGGTCATAAACTATATAAATGATGTTAACCAAAAACAGCTATACTAACGCAGCCCTTCTTCCCGAGGCGTGGAAATAAGATGACAAAACTGAACAATATATGTACGGAAAAATGCAATAGAGGAACCGCCTTCAAATGCTTAACAGATGAATTTCTGGGGGCTACGCCCTTCCATTTTTAATGAAAATCTATCAGGCAAATGGTCTTTGATGTGGGAAATTACAACTGTATGTACTGAACCGCATAAAAAGATAACACTGTCGACAATTACCTGTGTGGAGGCTGTAGATCGTCGTCCATACCTCGATATAATAAGGAGTGCTGATATTAAGAGATTAATTGGGTCATATAGGGTTATTTTGCTTGTACAGTACATATGAAAGTAGAGAACGGCTAAATGCTAAAAGTGCTACTGGCTCGCGGGGCGTACGGGATGTATTTTTTTTATCATCTCTCATTAAAAGCTCAATCAAATAGAAAAATCTTCAAGTTATTTACTTATTGAAGTTCCATAGACTCTTGTTTCAGATTGATTCGAGACCGCATCAGCTTGTTTTAAGCTCTTATGTAGAGACTGTAAAAGGTCGTCTAGTATTCCAATACAGTCTTGATATTATTAAATGTTCTGGTACGTACTTTGGGCCTATTCTGCTGGTACATTTATTTGATATGAACATATAAGGCGTAAAAAAATTACCGTGGTTCCACAACATGATGAAAAAAAATGGTCGTTAGGTAGGAGAAACTTTTTTTTTCATTTTTCTATTTTTTCTCCAAAAAACAAAAACAAGATCGGGCCTATAATTTTATGAAACTGCAGGTATTTTGCTAAGGGTCGGTGCTTTACTTTTTTTTATTTTGCATTTTTACTGATAAGAAAATAGCGGAGTCGAGTGTTTGAAACAGGGTCGGTCGGGTTAGTGGAAACACACTTATTTTTTTACGCCTAATACAGCTAAAATGCGGCTACGTCAAAAGCGGAGAAGATGCAGTGTGATGGAAGGGCTGGAGTGCGTGAGATAGCTAATATTTTAATCATCCCTAACGGAAGTACTCAATATGACGTAAATAAAGTTTCCCTGAAACGCCCCTATCGGGAGGAACGGCGTTCTTAATGTTCGAACAGACAACGAGATGAGCGGGGAAAAAGATAAAGAAACACAAATACATAAAATGGGTGCTTAAGTAGGTAAGTTGGATCCATGATAAACAGGAGATATGAATAAATTCTATGCCGCGATTAGAAGAATGATAACTGTGACATGTTTTTCTGTTTTAATGGTCTTCTCATAAGAAAACCTTACTCACTGGCGTACAATTAAAGAGAAAAGCAACGTTATCAACCATGACTCGGTTAAAAACCATGCATACTGTGTGTCACAAAACACTTATGTAAAAGCTACTTCTAAGTTCTGCTTACGGATGGTCAGGTGTTTTTTCTCCGGGTTCTCCGGTTTTCGCCCACCTTCGATGAACGATCGGCTCGATATAAGTGAAATATTCTTGAAAGGGCCGTAAAACCCAAATCAAAAAAAAAAAAAAAAGAAAAAAAAAAGCTACTTCTTCAGAAAACAGAAACATATTTTACAACACGATGCGGGTCGTACATGCGGCACATGGTGGTATTTATCATTAAATACACTATTTATTTGTATAGTTTCAAAACAATACATTCCAACAAACGATGTTTTCAAACCAAAACATTCTGGAATGATCGCATGTGTCACAAAAGACTCGAAAATATTAACTCCAAATAGTTAAATAGGAGTTTAGATGTTCCTCAGTCATTTATGACTACGAGCAACCTGGTCTTTAAGTCCGGTGACTTCAGTGCTATTGCTTTGTGTGTGTTTCTTGATGACTGATTAGAAAAAAAAAAAAAAAAAAAAAAAAAACAGCTCTGATTGGTCTGTTGCTTATTTTGCAAGAAAACTAACGAAGATTCTTCAGATGGCGATGCTTTGGCACTTTCTTTCCGTTGTTAGCGCTTTTGCTCAGCTTTGCAGTTTCTCTTTGCTTCGTTATCGTCTTCTCCGTTACTGATAAGGCAATGCCACTTTCCCAGCTACATTCTTTATAAATCTATAGCGGGCCGTTATCGGCCCGTCAGCTACGCTGACGAGCCGATAACGGCCCGCTATAGATTTACAAAGAATGCTAACTGGGTTGCTCGGCATGTGCAGCTTTTTTTCAGGACTCTAGGTATATGTTGAGGAAGGCTTCCATGGTATCCTTGTAGCATTTTATTCTGGGCCACTTGATGCTGGTTGCCAACCTGAAATTCTTCATAGATATTTTCTTTGGGGTAAACATTCATCAGGCATTCTGGTGACATTCCAGCCAATCTTAGCTGTGCCAGCTTAAGAAAAAAGATATTATATTATACATCCCTGGCCTCTGTAAGACATCTGTGTTAGCTATCTTGTCTTGCCACCTGTTCTTAATGAGTTTTAGCTCAAGCAGCTTGTTGGAAAGGGGTAAGTCTTTAGCCTGACATTTGTAAACTGTTCAGGTCTTGCCTGCATTTAAGAGTGTTGGCAATACTTCAGCTTTAAAGCCATTTAGCTCTATATCCAGCCTAATTCCACTTTGACCCCCGGCATTTTAATTTAGTCTGGTACATACTTTAGCAATCCTGTGCTTTATCAAGCCTGATTCCATTTCGATCCTAGGTATCTCCTAGTAGTCTGTTTTAATACTTTAGCAATTCTTTTGTTTACGTTATCATGCATAATGCTGGTGAACTGTCTAGGTTTTGTATGCATATAAGTGTGTTGGCAATAATGCATCTGTATAGACATTCAAGTTTGTATCCAACACGATTCCACTTCGATATATTTCTACGTAGCCTGTTAAAGACTTTAGCAATCTTGTTTTACTTCATAATTAGTGCGCTCAGTTCTTGACAGAGGGCTTTCAAATATATGAATTTTTCAACAACATTCAGTTTTTGTCACTGTGATAACAGACTCATTGTATGGCTTCCAAGGTGCCATTTGGTGCAAAGCCTCGGTCCTTTTGGTGCAGATTGAAAGATCTTAGTTGCCACAACCTTGTAAAAAACAGGTAAGAGAAAAGTCCAGGGAGTGCCACAATCACAAACCGCAGCCCTTCCCAGAACCTCGATTCATGCCTTCTTGCTTTTTCCTCTTTGTTGAGGCATTTTTGCCAGTTTATCAACATAGAGAAGCTCATCCAAACTTTCTCGCTGCATCTTTGTTTTTGGCTTGCAATCTCATTAAGCTGAATAGCCTGTCATCCAAGCGAAGCATGATTGGGATACTATCATTACAATCATGAAAAGACACTTATAAGTATCACAAAGAATGTTTTTGTGATATCGTCAAAGGTCATATAGAAGTCCAGATTACGTTCTTGGCATTTTCTTGGTGTTGTCCGGCTGTAAAGATCACATCTAATGCTTTTCTATCCTTCCTGAATCCACATTTACTTTCTGGGTTTAAGTCAATTCTAGTCAAGGTTTTCATTCAGTCGATTTAAAAAAAAAACTCTTGCGGGTGGTTATAAGATACTAACACTGCCTGTTGTAATGATAGATAAAGCCAATGAAAGGAATGACTCTTCAGACCATTGAAATAACCCTCAAATACCATTTCTTAAAAATAGGGAATGGACTCTTTGATCACAAATGACGATACAATAAAACCTACACTATCATACAATATAAGGATAAACATATAAAAGATTGCCTTTGGAACCAAAGAACACTCACAAGAAGGAAAAGAGGAAATTTAGTTGTCTAAAATATCTTCATATACAGCAATGTCATTTGCAAGGCTAGATACGCTCCCGTCCCGTAGCACCGGCTTAAGTGATATTCAATTTTCGAAGAAACTAGAATTGGCTCAGTGATCCAAATGGCGTTTTACGGCCGCAACATTGGACCAACACTCGCTATATTGATGATAAATAAAGTACAGTCAACCCTGTGTTAAGCAAGCACCTATGGAAAAGCCAAAAACTGGTTGCTTAAGAAAGGTGGTTGCTTAATACAGGTGGATTTCCACTTCCTTTCTTTCATAGGATCTGAAATAGTGGCATCTAAAGGTAGCTGATTGCTTAATACAGGTGATCTTAAGGACAGGTTTGACTGTATATAAAAACCTAAATCATGAGAGCAATGGACAAACCTACTCACAAATGAAAAACAGCTGAGCAGTCGAAGTAACCGGATCAAAACTAAATCTAATAATATTCAAAGTCCAAACATTATGTTAACAAACAGTGTAAATTCTAATCAGACTGTGCTTAAAGGACGCCTAGCCTACTTCCAAGCTGATTGTATGTGTACTAACGTCATAATCATAAACTTTGTAATTTATCCCAAACGCATGTTTTACTCTGATACATTTATGTTATACGCAAAACGATTTGATTTGTTTATCTACGCTGGATCCGTACAGAGTCGAGCTACTTGCATTACGAAAACATGCCTATTCAAATATATTGAAAATTTTACCACCAAAAATGAAAATTTTCAGATAGATTTTTTTTTATATTTTTCATATTTCTGCTCAAAACATAGATTGTGGCGGTTCTAAGGAGTACCCATAATCTGTGTTTTGAGCAGAAATAAGACAAATAATGTATAACCCTGTAAACCCCAGTTTTACTATATAAAAGTGGGGTTTAAAGGGGTCAGAATTATATAGGCATGTTTTCGTGATGGAAGTATTCGTGGACAGCTTTTCTATTTGTTATAAGTTGTTAATGTGTGCAAAGCAGTCTGCTATGAAACAACAAAAACACAATTCATTCTAGATATGGTCCTTCTGAATAAATCTAAATAAACAGCATAGCACGCTGCTAAACATGAAAGAGATTATTTTATTAGATCTCTGTTTTTACAGTAAACATTACATTTTAAGGAGTGTCGTTCAACCAGGCAACATATTAATACAAAGCAACTGTAAAACAAGAACATCAAATAAAATCTGATCGCAAAGCAGATTTATTGCTTTTTATATTAAAAAATGTAAAGGATGGGTAGCTGTTTGTATAAAGTTGCAAGCGCAAATAAATCAGAAATGAAATGAATTTGAATAAAACTGAGGTCGTTTGAAAATTGGTTTTTGAAGAAACAGCATAGTTTTGAGATTTTGAAAACAAAGTCCATTGCTAGCAGGTAGGTAAGGTAATGCTTCCCTTCATTACTGTTAAGGTAATGCTTCCCTTCATTACTGTTATTCATATAGTAATACCATTTTAAAATTATAAGACATTTTCTCATGTTTTAATGACAATGACGGGTGTTGAGGTCAGAAACATGACTAGACACTCTGGCAAAAAAAAATAAGTTGCGAAATATAAACACCGTAGGATGCTCGAAGAGGAAAATCTTTATCCAAGTAAGGAAATTTTACAATATAAAAATCAAAATAATTGCGTTTATCATAAATTATGCATGAAATAAACCCATCTAAAATAGACAAATGCCAATAAAAAACGGGGCTTCAGTTTCAGAAGAATTTGCTTTATTTAACTGAAGCTGGGAAAGATAAATTTGACTTATCGAACCATCGAAGTACTTATTATCAATATTTAATAAATTGTCCAAATATCTAGACGTCGAACTGAGAGCTTCAAAACTTCAGATTACTTTTCTTCAGAAAGAAACATAATCAAGTCTCTTTCATAACAGAACAAGAACAAATCAGCCACAAGCGGTGCGCAGTTCGTACCCATCGGAATACCACAATTTGTCTAAATAGCTTAGTACCAATTCTAATATAAATATTGTCAAGTAGAAAAGTGAGAGCTTCACACAATTTCTGACATGACCATAAGGTATAATTTCTATGCTTTTCGGAAGTAAAAAAAAATCATTTCTTCCTTTACATGCAAGATAGACGCAACCATCCCTATTAAATGTCTATTATATTAAATCATTAAGGTTTTTCCTTTTACTAGATTATGAGGTAGTGTAGTGCAAAGCGTGGAAAAATCATACGTAGACAGATTTGATGAACGAAAACTTCTGGATTTTAGTTTACTCAAAACTGCATTCGAATTTTAATGGACCCAAACAGATTCTTACCTGATCTTTCATAGACCTTGTCGTAAGACTGACGGCAATGATGATTTGACATCAACATCCCAGGACAAAGGAAACAGATTAAAGGATATCAAACGACAGTACAATTCAGTACTTCATCCAAATTAGACTGAGCGAAACGACTATCGACAAGAAACTACAAAAAATGCCGCCTTCAAAGTAAATAAGAGAACTCATGAACTGATACAATCAGACCTACATCAAGTCCCCAACACCAAACACTGAGCGTGTTTGGATATATTTGAAATGAAAAAAAAAACTACACAATAAACATTATCGCGTAAATACGCTCAGTTATCAAGTCGCAGGGGGCTAGATAACAGTGGACCCGAAAACGGCATAATCTGTTTTCCAACTATTTAAACTGATGTAACTTTTATTTGTAAACTTTACATTTCTTATTTCCTTTTTTTTTCTAAAATAACGTTCGTCTGTCATTACCGACAATGACCAATCCTAATCAACTGTGTTATTACTTGTGTGTTCTAAGATGGCTGATTAGACCAATCTTAGCTCTAAACTGCCTGTTGCAGATAGAACAAGAGCGATCTGAGGAAGAAAGCTCTGTTGATGATACCTTAGCTCTGGCTTTCCGCTGTGCACGTTTTTGCTCGGTTTCGCTGATTCTTTTTGCTTCGTATTCACCAGCTCCCCTTCTTATGAGGCCTCGCCACTTTGTTCGATCCTTTGCAATCTGTTCTCACGACTCTGTTGGTATGTTGAAGTCTTTAAGGGAGGCTTTGAGGGTGTCCTTGTATCGCTTCTTCTGACCACTATGGGAACGTTTTCCAACTTGTAGTTCTCCACAGAGGATTTTCTTTGGCAAACGTTCATCAGGCATTCTGTTAACATGGTCTGTCTATCTTAACTGTGCCAATTTCAGAAGAGTATGTACACTCTGCATCCCTGCCCTTTTCAGGACTTCTGTGACTGAAATCCTGTCTTGTCACTTGATCTTTAGAAGTTTTCTAAGACAGCTTGTATGGAAGTGGTTCAGTCTTTTTGCATGCCGTTGGTAAAATGTCCCAGTTTAATAGTGTTGGCAGCACCACCGATCTGTATACTTTCAGTTTTGTGTCAAGTCTGATTCCACTTCTGTCCCAAATACTTCCACGTAGCCGGCCAAATGCTGCACCAGCTTTGGTAATCCTAGCATTGACTTCATCATCAATGTGCACAACTCTAGAAAATGTGCTTCCAAGGTAGGTGAAATTGTCTACCACTTGCAGTCAGTGACCTTTCACTGTGATGGTTTCGCTTCTTGTAAAGCTTTCCAGGTGCTGGCTGATATACTACCTCAGTCTTTTTTATGCTGATTGTGAGATCATAGCTGTCACATGAATCAGATATTTAATCAGCACCGTTTTGCATTTTCTCTTCTGTTGAACCACACTTTACCAAGTCATCAGCAAAAAGTAACTCATCCATCACCTCTTTCTGCACCTTGGATTTAGCTTGCAACCTTCTTAGGTTGAAAATTTTCCCATCAAAGCGATGCCTAATAGTTATACCATTGTTACCATCCTGGAAAGCATGTGTAAGCATGGCAGAAAACATCATGCTGAACAGTGTTGAAGCTAGTACACATCCTTGCTTAACTCCATTTGTCACAGGGAATGGATCAGAAAATCATAGAACTGCCGCATCATTGCTATGAATTTGGCAGGACAGCCAAACTTTGCCATAATTTTCCAAAGTCCTTCACGAATGACTGTGTCAAATGCTTTGGTAAGGTCGACAAAGGTCATGTAGAGGTCTACATTCTGTTCCTGGCATTTTTCTTGAAGCTGTCGTGCTGTAAAGATCCAGTCTATTGTTCCTCTGTCTTTCCTGAATCAACACTGGCTTTCTGGTAGAAGCCCTGACTGTTCAAGGTGTTCATTCAATCGATTCAGTAGGATCCTAGCAAGGATCTTCCCAGCAATCGACAATAACTAGATGCCTCGATGATTGTCACAGACTTGAGGATTCCCTTTCCTTTTGAATAGGTGGATAATTGTTGCATCCTTGAATTCTTGAGGAATGGCTTCATTTCTCCACATAATGTGAAATAACTCTGCCAGTTTCTCTGCAACTGGAGGACCGCCTGCTTTGTAGATCTTTGCAGGTATTACATCTGATCCTGTCCAGAACCTTGCCAGATGATAGGAGTTTTATTGCTTTCACTGTTTCAGAGACGGTTGGGAGCTCATCAAGCAGCGGATTACATTCCACCTGTGGTAGTCTGTTGATAGCTTCATCATTGATAGATGATGGCCGATTAAGGACACCATCAAAGTGTTCAGCCCATCTTTTCAAGATGGCTTCTTTGTCAGTCAGAAGACTAGTTCCATCTGCACTACGGAGTGGGGTGGTTCCTTAGCTCTGGGGACCATATATTGTCTTGTGCATCAAAGAACTACTTCATATCCTTTCTGTCTGCAAAGGTCTGGATTTCATCGGCCTTTCTGCTCAGCCAGGGTCTTGCCTGTTTCTGAACCTAGTCTGAAATGTCTTGCATTGGTTTGAATAGGCAGTCTTACTAGATACTGAGCTGGTATTTCTGAGGTAAATGGAAAGGAGGGCAATGATCAAGAATCGATACAATTATCTCACATTTCCCGTCAGAGACATCAAAGGGAAAGAAACACAAACACGAAATAACTGAACCCTAATGGAAACATCACTAGCAGAAAGCCAAATGGACAGTTACTTTCCCACAAAGTGGCCAAATGGCTATCCAAAACAAAAAGATGTAAGCGACAAACACATTCAAAGACGAACTATAACAAAAATATTCTATGACAGAAGAACCGCCTTGGAACGGTTAATTTAGACAATTAATTTGTTCAGTCCGCATGAAGGCTTCCTAACTCCAGTGCTACATCTCCGAGAATATAAAAAAGCAACAAATTACAGAGATGAAACAACGATGAGGACTCGACAGCACGAAACAACTGAAATGCTAGAGCTAAAGAAAACCAACAGTAAGACTCCGGTGGGCCCGACCAAAGATAGAGCATCATATACCAACCAACATTACCCAAAATTAAATTTCAAGTAAGCCTTTACACTGGAACCATCATAGAATCTGAGGCCTAACCCGCCGGCGTGCCTTTAAAGAGGGAAACAAAGTTATTAACCGTGAGTGGGTTAACAACTATGCATGCAGTCTGTCGTATAACATTTATGTTGTACCCAATCTTTTTATATCGAAAACTGAATTGGGTACTGAAGTCATTGCAAGCATATATTTTTCTGAATTTATAAAATTCGGGTTCCGATAGGCCTTGTTGCAGAAGAGATTTAAGTTCAACATTGAATTTAGAAACTAAATCGGAATGACGTCTATAAAACTTAGAAGAGGCTTTTCGTAGTTTATGATACCGATAACCCTGATTAAGAAATTTATCAGATAGCAATTTATTACCAGTGTTTTTGGTGTTTCTCTTTAAGGAGTCCCTGTATTTCTTTGTCATTCTCATCAACCCAATCTTGGTGTTTGCAAGATACTGGTCCTACGGAATCCATTGCTGAAGTCTAAACGGTGTCTCTGTCCAGCTCTCATCTACATCTTCTGAACAGTGTTCCAGTGCATCTAAACGGCTGCAGAAACTGTTGATGAATGCTTGCCTCTTGCTGTCTTGTTTCAGCTTGGAGATATCCAATTTTTTTGGCACCTTCTTGCCTTGTGGTCGTCGTACAGACTGAATGCGCTGGTTGAGTTTGCTGACAATAATCCTGTGATCTGTCCAACAGTCTGTAGCACACATAGTCTTTGTCACTCTGACATCCTGTCTGTCCTTCCTTCGCACCATGACATAGTCAATGAGATGCCAGTGTTTGGAGCGAGGGTGCATCCATGATGTCTTTCTGCGAGTTGATAGACGGAAGACCGTGATGGTGATCAGTAATTCATGCTCTGCACACTTCCTTAAAAGGACGAGTCCACTGCTGTTGCACTTCCCTATACTCCTTTCCAGGTTTATTGGTCTGTGCCCACTTTGGCACTGAAGTCCCCGAGGAAGATGAGTTTGTCTGTCCGGGGTGCTGCAGAAATCACAGAATCCAGAACATCATAGAACGCTTTTAACCTCATCTGGGTTGGTCATTGTGGGTGCATAGACACTTACAATTTTGCATGTCTCTTGCTGGATAAGGTAAGTCTCAGCATTATCAGGCGGTCATTTATGCCTTTTGGAAGTCCTGAGAGATTGCTGACGAGGTGTGACTTCACGGCGAATCCTACTCCGGCTTCACGCCGCTCTTCTTTCTTGCGTCCACTCCAGAAGAAAATGTAGCCAGCACCTTCTTTTTAAAGCCCTTCCTCTGCAAGGCGAGTCTCACTCAGAGCTGCAATCTCGACTTTGTATCGGTCAAGTTCTCTACCAAATAGAGCTGTTCTTCGCTGGGGTCTGTCAGAACCAGAAGTGTCTATTAGGGTTCGCACATTCGAAGCGCCGATGGTTAAAGGTATCACCTTTTATCTTCTTTTTTCTTGTTCGACCACTAAGTAAGATTCCCGCTAATTGCGGTTAACCAGCCAGGAGATTTGAAGCAGGCAATTGTTTAGGACACCTTTTCTAGCCACGTCCCCATGCTACGGGGGTGAGCAGTGCGATCCTAAAAAGGTCTGCTCAGTCGCTCAGTTCGGCTGCCGAGTTCCTCATACTGCTTCGCTCTTAAGGAAAGCGACCATATAGAGACAAAAGAAAGGTAAGCGAAAAGTCCAGGGAGTGCCACAATCACAAACCGCAGCCCTTCCCAGACCCCATGAGGAAGAGGAAACCGACAAATCCAAACAAGCACAAATCGAACAAACGTACGAAAAGCACTAAGATTAGCTCTCTCTCTTCCCCAAGCGAGGTAATCGCAATGCCAAAAGGACTGAAAAACACAAGAACAAAATGACACAAGGTAAGACATAAAACAAATCGCCTCGTAGAATAAACCACAACAAAGAGTAAGACTAAAACCGGGACCACCAAGCCACTTGTGTGCAGGTCCGCAACTACAGCTTCCAGTGTTTCCTCACTGCTTCGTCGCTCACCCATCGCCACAGGGCTTTTTTATGACTTGAATATGTGTGCTTGCTGTGAATATGTCTTGCTGATTAAGATGACATGCGCTGTGAATTGGAAAATAGAAAAAATCTGAAGGCCAAAGCCGAAAAACCTAAACCTAGGTAAACAAATTATTTGCACTGTTAATGATTAACTCTCAACATGTAGTTTAACGCCTATCATTTCGCATCCTTTATGGATTCAGAGCTACCAAAAAAGATGTTTTATTAGATGTTATATATGAAGTTTGGCATTTTAGCATTGCGATTACCTCACTTGGGGAAGAGAGAGCTAATCTTAGTGCTTTTCGTACGTTTGTTCGATTTGTGCTTGTTTGGGTTTGTTGGTTTCCTCTTCCTCTTGGGGTCTGGGAAGGGCTGCGGTTTGTAATTGTGGCACTCCCTGAACTTTTCTCTTTACTTTTTTGTACGCAAAAGAAGAACAGCGTCACGGTTAGTAGATTATTTGCACTGCCATAAGGTCGACTCTATTTTTTTTTTTTTTTTTTTTTTTTTTTTTTTGATTAAGCCAGATGCCGAAATAGTCATAAAAATGCGTCAAAATAAGTGGTAGTGCTCCGGATGCTCACCAAGGACCTTTTGTGAAAAGGCAGGTGTACTTTATTAACTCACCTAAGCACAGTGCTCAAGGTGAGCTATTGTGATCGGTCAATGTCCGTCTTCCAACGTACGTCGTCCGTCATGCTGCGTCAACTATTTGCTTTAAAAGCCTACTCCTCTTACACTCCTTAGTCAGTTGACTCGAAACTTGATAGGAAGCATCAGGGTGACTTGTAGATCAGAAACAGGTAAAATTGTTCCGATCAAAAATCCAAAATGGCCTTGAAAATATATTTTCGCTTCTTCTCCTGAACCAACAGGACAATTGACTTGAAACTTGATGGGATGCATCGGGGTGGCCGTGGCGGCCATCTTGACTTCTACTTTTCGCTTCTTCTTCTAAAATGAAAGGTCAGGTGACTTCAATCTAGGTAGGAAGCATCGTGGTGACTTGTAGATCAAAAATAGCTAAAATCGTTTTGGTCGGAAATCCAAGATGGCCGCAGTGGTGGCAATCTTAAAGACCTATTTTTCAGATCTTCTCCTGAACCGACAGGCCAGCTGACTTGAAACTTGGTAGAAGGCATTGGGGAGACTCAATTAAATATAGGTAAAATTATTCCGTTCAGAAATACAAGATGGCCGCCGTGGCAGCCATCTTGAAAATCTATTTTTCGCTTCGTCTCCTGAACGAAAAGGCCAGTGGTGATTTGTAGATCAAAAATAGCTAAAATTGTTCTGACTGGAAATTTAAGATGGTCGCCGTAGCGGCAATGTTGAAAAGATATTTTTTGTTTCTTCTCCTGATCCGAAAAACCAACTGACTTGAAACTTGTTAGGAAGCATTGAGGTGACTTGTGGATCAAAAATAGCTAAAACCGTTCAGATCGGAGAACCAAGATGGCCGCCGTAGTGGCAATTTTTACAATATCCTTTTCTTTACTCCTCCTGAACCAAAAGGCCAATAGATTTGAAACCTGGTAGGAAGCATCGGGCTGACGTAGATAAAAAGTAGATAAAATCGTTCCGAGTGGAAATCCAAGATGGCCGCTATGGCTTCCATCTTGAAAATTAATTTTCGCTTTTTCTCGTGAACCATAAGGCCTAAGTAGGAAGCATCGGGACGACTTGTAGATACAAAAATAGATTACAATCGTTCCAATTTTGTATTAAAGATGGCCGCCATGGCAGCCATCTTAATTTTTTTAGGTTCGTCTCCTTAACCAAAAGGCCAGTTGACTTAAAACTTGGGAAGAGGCATCGGCGTGACTTGTAGATCAAAAATAGCTATAACCGTTCTGATCGGAAATCAAAGATGGCCGCCATCGCGGACAACTTGAAAATCCTTTTTTCGCTTCTTTCCCTAAACCGGAAGTCAAATTGACTCGCAACTACGTAGGAAGCATCAGGGTGACTTGTAGAAGAAAAATACGCTTAAATCGATCCAATCGGAATCATGGATGCTATCTTAAAAATAATTGTGTCGCTTTATTTTTTGTCGCTTCTTCCCCTGAACCGAAAGGCTAATGGACTTGAAACTTGGTAGGGAGCAGCGGGTTAACTTGATCAACTATAGCTAAAATCGTTTCGATCGGATATCCAAGATTGCCGCCATAGTAGGCATCTTGATAATTTATTTTTCACTTCATCTCCTGAACCAGAATGGAAATTTACTTCAAACTTGATAGGACGCATCAATTGTTCCGATGGGAAATCCAAGAAGGCCGCCATCTTAAAAATCTATTTTTCGCTTCTTCTGAAAGGAAATGCAAATTGACTTGAAACTTGCTTGGAAGCATCGGAGTGATAAGTAGATCAAAAATAGCTACAATCGACCAGATCTGCAATCCAAGATGACCGCCATGGTCGCCACCTTAAAAATCTACTTTTCGCTCTTCTCTTGACCCGATTGAAACTTGGTACGAAGCATCTTGGTGGCTTGTAGATAAAAAAATAACTAAAATAATTCTGATCAGAAATCCAAGATGGTCACCATGGTCGCTGTCTTAGAAATCTGTTTTGAGTTTCTTAGCCAGCTACTTGGTAGAAAGCATCAGGGTGACTTACTGCCTATGAAGAGTCTCAATGAAACCGACACTCCCCTTTTCTAATCTGTAGTGTGTTCTTTGATTCCAAAGGCAATCTTTTTGACGTTTATTGTAGATTAAAAATCGCTAAAATCGTTCCGATCGGAAATCCAAAATGGCCGCCATGGCCACTATCCTAGAAACCAATTGTACACTTCTTCTCTTGAACCGAAAGGCTATTTACTCGAAACTTGGTAGGAAGTATCTGGGTGACTTGAAGATCAAAACTAGCTAAATTTGTTGTGATCAGAATTCCAATATGGCCGCCACAGTGGCAATCTTGAAACTCTATTTTCAACTTCTTCTGAATAGAAAGCCCAATTGACTGGACATTCGATAAGAGGTATCAGTGTGACTTGTAGATGAGAAATAGCTAAACTCATTCTGATCCGAAATCCAAGATGGTCGCCCTAGAAACCATGTTAAAATTGATTTTGAAATTTTTATCAAGCACGAAAAGGCCAATTGACTCGAAAATTCATTGGAAGTATCAAGGTAACTTGTTGACCTAAAGTATTTTAAATCGTTCTGATTTGAAATCCAAGATGGCTGCCGTCTTGAAAATCTATATTGAACTTCGTCTCTTGAACCGTAAGGCCAATTGACTCAATACTTGTCTGGTAAACAGGTGAACGATACGGGTCCCTCTTGTTTACTTCTGTGTCCTAAATATTGTTATTTGACATTAAAGCGGAAATATTAAATTATATATATATTATAATTTTGGATAAATTCTTCATTTTGTCTAAATTGTATAACGCAAGACTGTGAATTCTCGGAACACTACTCATATCCAGTTTCTTTCAATATCAGATGCTTGCAAGCGATAACTGACTTAAGTTTTGAAGAAGAATATAATTATACTTGGACACAGTTATTTTTTTTCTATTCGGTGTGTAATGTGCACTTAAGATATAAACGGTTCCTATGGTATCGCACAGATTCACTATTTTGATACAAATTTTAAAATGTTGCTAATATGTGTAGATATGTATGTACCCATTATTACCGTATGACACGAACGCGACACTGTTGAGGAGAGTTCCGATAATTTTCGGGAAGATTTACACGTAGGAATAAAAGCATCGTAAACCCCGCCACTATGCAGTGTTTGCAAGATACTGAGTGAAAACCGCATTTTTTTTTTTTTTTTTTTTTTTTTTTTTTTTGTTATCTTTGTCAGTAAACAATGTTAGCAACTCTGTTGAAAATTAACGAAAAATGCCGAGTAATAATTTAAAACAAGACCTTGTTAATATCATTTTTTGTATGAAGTTGCGTCCAAACTCATAAACTCAATTTCCTGACATTGAACGAAAGCCATTTTTGTCGCTAAGCAGGTATAGCAACTCTATTATTGAAAAAATGACGAAACATGGCAAGCACTACTTCCAAGCAAGACTATTGTCAATATCATTTGATACCTGAAGTTTAAACTACATCAGATGATTTGTTCTCATGATAATTTAGTGGAGCCATTTTGTCGGTAAGCAAGGGCAGTAAACCTGTTAAAGCACATTAACAGTCTCAATCCACACTCGATATAAATTCGTATGCAAATTTCGAATAACAATTGACAAAAACGTTTAAAACATGCTATTAAGTAAGAATGCTGAAACCAAACGCTGTCTGACGGACGGAAATTCTAACGAAAAGGGATGAGTATTAAACGACATTTGTGTAGACAACCGATGGTTAAGTGACTATTTTTATGTGACCGGTCACATTTAAACGAAATTGTGTCACATAACATTCACTCAGGCGGAATAAATGTGCCCAGTTAAGAGTTGTGTGACTGTAAGTCAGATTAATCTGCGGCGACAGTTAAATAATACCCATTCCTTTAGCCCGTTCCTGCAGATGATATTGATCAGGTATTCAGTGTTACATTTACATAAAAAAGATGTAAACCTACCCAACAGAAGAAAACGAAAAATTCAGAAACACTCACCCTCAACATAAATTTTATGCAAATTTTGAATTATAATTATAAAGGCACTTTTTCTGTTGCAGTTCGTAGCATTCTTTATAAATCTATAGCGACCCGCTTACTGGGTCTGCGGTTTCATATGTGGCGTTTTATTTTGTCCTTGTTTGTTCCTGATCTTCTTTTGGTGCCTCGGGAGGGTTTGCCTCCCTGACTGTTGCATTTCCAGGGTTTCTTCACTAATATGTTTGCTTCAAGAAGGCGATGTTGAGAAAACGTTTGGAACGTTACCGATCTGTAAAACATAATAACTTAGTATGATCTCTGAGTATGATAGTGACAGAAAAGGTATACCAACTGCCTAAATGATTGTTGTTACTGTCAACTGTTATTTTAATTCAGGCAATGCAGACCGTAATCAAACGATGCGTACTTATCCGGGTCTACATTATTTGCTAAGTTCAACTATTTAGACTCTAAACATTTCATTTGATTTGATTGGTGAACCTGTGATTGTTATTCTGTTGACTACTTCTTTGGCTTTATTCTCATTCTGCTAGTCGATGTAAGTGCATACCTATATTGCTTCGAATTATACTCCTGATATTACAAATTCTGTTACACGTAATATTTGGCAGGAATGCTTAAGCAAGTCATTTTAAAAGTGGTGGCAGGTATTATATAAGCTCGAACATATTTCAACCCACTTCCTTAGATGTGATCGGGAAGGAAGCAAATTCATATAAGCTCGGCTAACGTAACACTTGCATGTACAGTAAATCTTCAGTAACAAGAGCAACGTTCGCTTGTTTAACGTGGCTGACTCGAACTTTTTTGAGTCCCTAGGTAATTATTCCGATCGCCTAAGAAAACACATATCTGGGGATAGTTTAGATAAAACCTTTTATCATCAAAATACATCATCGAGGCCAATCTAATGAGTACAGTAAACATACATTATTTTATATAAGGTCGAAAAGACATCCCTAAATGATCTCTATTTACCTCCTGGTCCTCAGTGGCTCGAACTACCTATGTCTAGAACAAATGTTCATGGTCCTAAAGAAGTTCTAGGCATTGCTGTTCGACTGTAACGAATAATGACAGTTCCAGCTGTGCCTTATTGCTTATCGTGGATGTGCTCTCTTTGTCGATAATGTATTGATGTAAATAAGAGCAATGTACTGTTTGGTTCCTTTCTTATTGCCATGAACGTTTACAATTTCCACAACACGGAATAATTCACTTTCCGGAAACTAGACAGAGTATCTTGCAAGTCTCATTAACAGCTTAGTCACTCGGCAACAAAAGCCCTAGCATATACAATTAGTTTCTGAAGCCCTTCAGGCACATCATTATCTTACAGAATGACACGCATGTACGGTTATTAAGAAAGAAATGACGTTAAATTAGTAAATCTAATTTGGTACACGCGACTTGAATACTGACAATTAAATCGCTGTACATTTCACTCTCAGTTGTGTTTTTTTTACATGTAATCATTTCTGATATGTTGAAACTCGCAGTTTTCGGAATCAATACGTCCCTAACAAATTACATTAGGTGATGCCAATTTACAAAAAGCTCAATAAAAACTTTATATCTAGACAATATTAGAAACGGTATTAAAAAGGGAGTTTTATTAAAGAAATGCACATTTAATTTGGTGAAGTATAAGTAATATCAGTTTATTTCATAGTAACCTCTCTCTAATGCGCCAACAAAAACATGAAGCTGTATTACTTTATCTTTTAAACCAAAGTGACAAGATACAGATATGATGTGCGTAATGGATAAAGAAAACATCAACACAAACTGAAATGGACATACCCTTGAAGACCACAAATGCGGAATATAGCTTTTCACTGGAACCAAAAGATAACTGGGAAAAAATGGAGTTGATATTTAACACCATTTGTTGTGGATGTTATTTCTCCTGATGTTTATTTTATTATGTTCACTCGAGGCTGTATAAAAATTGCTGGACAACATCCTGAAGCACATTAAAGCAGATCCGAATCGGTGTCCTCGCTGTTCAATTTTTAGCAGGTTAGGGTGAATAACTGCAAACACAGCACTGTCCGCAGAGATGTTTGTTTTCTCTGCATGTTGTGCCGTGTCCCGAGTTACACATTATTATAGACTTAAGATCTTTACCCCGTTCTTGCATTACTTAGATTGCTACTGTGTACTTTGGTATTGTCTTATTATGTTTTATGGGATCGTCTAAAACCGTGTATATGTAGCACTGCTGCAGTCATTATGTCATCTGTACTGTAGAGCTGCTTACACTCACCACTTTAAGGAGTTGGCCGTAATGCAAGCGGATATACTTGAAGTATTCTATGTTCATCGTCAAAATATACTGAACAGAATTAAGTAATATATATTTGCCCTCTCGGCTTCTCGGCTACAATTTATTTTATACTGCATTTCCTTATGTACCTTGTGAATAACTTGAGAGAATGCGTTTTGTCTTTCTTTCTGTCTAACATACATGGAATTAAATATTAAACCAACATTTACCCTAGGACTCAAAAGAATACAGCTTTCTTTTTTTTTCTCTTAAAGAAAGCTGGTACAATGTTCAAAGCGCCGAGTCCCGGGTTATTGCACTATTATAGACTTAAGATCTTTACCACGTTCTTGTATTACTGGGGAAAAGGGAAAACACAAAACGCCTGTGTGATGGATTTGCATGAATTGCATTTGGGTTATAACACACAAGTTTAAATGGAGGACCAAACTTGCCTTAACTACAAATGTACAAACAATTTTAATTCAGAGAATTACCATTGTTAAGATGTAAAACTTTGTTCAGGCTGAAAACAGAATGTTCAAGGGAGAATATCCCCCTTTTCTTGCTTAGATTACTAATAACTTTCCGTCCTGAAACTGTGTTTACCCTGCAACCTTTTCTATTTCCGCATCAAGAAAATGTACCTATATGATTTTGACTCCATTAGACCCCACTTTTATATAGTAAAACTGTGGTGTACAGGGGTATACATTATTTTACTTCTGCTCAAAACATAAAATGAGGGTACTCATTAGAACCGCCTCGACGAAACAGTTCAAACAGTACCCACAATCTGTGTTTTAAGCAGAAATATGATAAATAGAATTTTATCTGAAAATTTTCAGTATCTGGAGCTGAAATTTTCTATATATTTGAATAGGCGTGTTTTCGTAGTGAATACCTATAATCTGGAGTCATGCAAAGAAAACAAAATGTTAAATGGAACACCTAGTACAGTCATTACCATTATAAACATTGATGAAAACACGTGTTTAGGTAAAAATAATGTAAGAGAAAAGTCCAGGAAGTGCCACAATCACAAACCGCAGCCCTTCCTAGACACCAACAGGAAGAGAAAACAGACAAAACCAAACAAGCGCAAATCGAAAAAACGTACGAAAAGCACTAAGATTAGTTCTCCCTTCCCCAAGCGAGGTAATCGCAATGCTAAAAGGACTGAAAAAACACAAGAACAAAATAACACAAGGTAAGACATAGGTAACTTCACGTGATATGGTCAAAATTATAGCAAATCTATGTAAAGTAAATAAGTGAGTCTATAATGAAGCAAGGAGGTTTTAAAATCTATGTATCGTGTGGTCTGAACCCCGACCCAACGGCTCGCAATTAAAGTGGTAAGCAAAGTGGTCAACTGCAATCGGATTACTCGCTAAGAAGCCGACTGTTATATGGCATCAATGTCATACCCCTTTTGTTTATAATTATACGAGTAACAAGATGCAAAAGCCGGCCTCGGTGGCTCAGTTGGATGCGCCGTCCGACTGGAGACCAGGAGGTTGCGGGTTCAACCCCTGCCGAGGTCGGCAACATTCTTTCGTGGGGATTGATCATGAAATATTTTCTACGGTCATTCTCTCCCTTCCGCTGATTCAAGAAGGGCAGTTGTCAGTTTCTGGCGAAAGAATGTGCACAATACTGGTTAACCGCTTAGAGGACTAAGCCTGCCCTGTAAACGTGTCGTTAGGTAAACAGACCGCGCTCGACATCCCACTGGGTTGACTGGGCCGTAAAACCTAAACACAAACACAAAGACGATGCAAAAAGCAAGCAAACTGAATGTCGTCTGCTACAATTTTGTTTGGCACTGAAAAGGTTAAGAAATAGTCATAGGAGAGTAGTTTCATCTTAGTGAATTCAATTATGTCTCCTATCTTGACCCCCTCCATTATGTATTATGCTTATAATTTGATAATAAAAACGTCACCAAGACTAATGTCATTTAAATCGCATTTTCCACTGGATAATGCCATTATAGGCTACTTATCGATACTGAGCTTTTCTATTTGAAGGCTGGGAAAGAGATATGACTTGCCGCATTTGATAATGGCCCTTATGAATTTTACGAACATTAAAGACCCAGATCGACTCATTCAGTCTTCTTGTGAATATTTTCTACCGTATCGAGTGCTTCTGTAAGCGCAAACATAACGACCTGATAAAACTGTATGAATGCGCATATTCAACTATAATCAGGTAGCTGATAGTTACAGCTTTTTTGTAATTTGTTTTGCGATGTGATTAAAAGGTAGGAGCACAGAAAGATACATCTGTGTCATCTGTCATTATTAGTCCTAATATGCTTACGTTCCTTATCACTACTGTACACTTAATTTGAATTCTCTTAATGTCTGATTTTACCTTATTTTAGCCTGGTTATCCATTTTCATTCGTCATTATTTTCAAACAACATTTCTAAATAGAAATGAAGGCAATAATCAGGAATCGATACAATTATCTAACATCTTCCTAAGACACCTAAGTGAATCTCAGGTTTTATTCCGATTCCAGAATTAGCCCCGGTTCGTCGAACGATACGGGTGTCATGCTCATATATGTTGAAATTCTGAATATTAGCATTGGGTATGTAAAGTCTCCATGTTTTTAAATAGTGGCTCCAGATTGACCTTTGGCCTTTTTACAAAGTCAAACTTGCTTTCCTGCACGTTCCTGCAAAATTGCTGGAAGTCGTATTCTCAAACTATATTAACAAGAGGCCTACGGGCCACGGGTCGCTCACCTGAGTGAAATAGCCACTGCAGAAATGCAGATGTTATGCAACATTTTTCAAATCCTGTCATCGCAACTAATGAAAAGATCATCATTTAAGCAGTTCTTAATTTTGAAGAAGAATATATATGGCATGACAGTCAATGGAGCGTGATCATTTGAACAATCAATCATATTTCAAAAGTAAGATTAATGTGAAATTTGGTGGCAATTGGCTATGTGGTTTCTGAAGAATCATGATTATTTTTATGCATGTAAACAGCACAGTGGCAGGGAAATATAATAAACATAAATAGATGGCAGCCATCTTGGATTTCCGATCAGAATGATTTTAGCTACTGTTGATCTACAAGTCACCTCTATAATTCCAATGAACTTTGAGTCAATTGCCCTTTCGGTTCCGGAGAAAAAGTCCAAATAAGAGTTTCAAGATGGCCGCCATGGCCGCAATTAGGGATTTCCTATCGGAACGATTTGAGCTATTTTTGATCTACAAGTCACCCCGATGCTTCTAGCAAGTTTCGAGTCATATGCCTTTCAGTTCAGAAGAATAAGCAAAAAAATTGATTTTCAAGATGGCCGCCATGTTGGATTTCCGATCAGAACAATTTTATATAGTTTTGATCTACAAGTCATCCCGATGCTTCCTACCAATTTTCAAATCACCTGGCCCTTTGGTTCAGGAAAATAAGCGAAAAAAAAGTGTTTCAAGACCATCTTGGATTTCCGATCAGAACAATATAAGCAATTTTAACTCTACAAGTCACTCCAATGCTTCCTACCAAGTTTCGAGTCAATTGGCCTTTCAGTTCAGTAGAAGAAGCGAAAAATAGATTTTCAAGATGGCTGCCATGGCGGCCATCTTGGATATCCGAAAGGGACGATTTTAGCTATTTTTGATTTACAGGTCACCGCGATGCTTCCTACCTAGTTTAAAGTCAATAAGCCTTTCGGTTCAGGAAAAGAAGCGAAAAATATATTTTTAAGATGGCCTGAACACGTGGATAGATGAATTCCAAATACTCTGCAAACTTTGTTTTTTGTCAGAGACAATACATCATCTACATATCTGTAGGTGAAATTGTATTGTTATGCAAGGTGTTTCTTGCCTGCTTTGAGGAGACTTTGTACAAACTCCGCCTCATACGAGTGTAAAAACAAGTTGGCAAGCAACGGTGCACAGTTAGTACCCATCGGTATGCCGATTGTTTGCTGAAATATCAGTCCGCCGAATTCTACAAAAATATTGTCGATTAGATATTCCAGCATCTTTATGACATCTGCATCTTAGTATTTTTGTGGTGCATCAGAGTGATTCTGAACGAAGTAAGCATTTTTGTAGCCAATGACAACATACTGAAAGCGACAGTTACCATTCTTATGGAAGAAACACTGGTTGATAATTTCCTTTAATTTAGCTTTCAATTTTTTTTAATTTCGCTCAGATTAGTACACGGGTACTAATATATGGTAAAGAAACAGCAACAAATAATGAGAACGAAACATTATTTTGCAGAGTATTTGACACTTTATTGAGAACTAAATGTTTGTTTATCGTAAGTAATTTGCACCCTTGTCCTTTTGTGCGGTACCTATTATGACGTAAAAATACGACTTGACAAGGGGACTCATTTAATATCTTTAATGCAAAGAATGGTCTAACAAGTTGGATCGTCATCTATCTATCTATCTATCTATCTATGCATGCACCCCGCACGCACGCATCTATCTATCTATCTATCTATCTATCTATGCATGCACCACGCATGCACGCATCCATCCGTACATCTATCTATCTATCTATCTGTCAGTCCGTCGTTATCCTGTCAGCCCATATGTTCGACTAATGTTCCTCATGCTGATTGATTTATCATTCAACCACCAATCTAGTGGTAGAGAGAGAATCTGAAACTATCAATCGATAGACCCAAAAATATTGCCGACCGTCTGTACATGAAAGAGACAGACAACATTTAATGGTTCCCTTAGATTTTCTAATAGCACACAGTATAGATATCATTAGAATTTATGTTTAGTCATTCAATTTAATGTATGCTTAATATTTATTCCCAACAGGATGATTAATATAAGCTTCTTCCAAATCCTATATTATATGCTACTCTCTGTATAAAGTATGTACTAGCAATAAATGTTTTTAATCAGATACTGACAACAAACGTCTTGCATTACAAAATCTTGTTCAAACGATATAAACTATCATGTGGATAATTTTCCCTTGCCGATATGCACCAGGGCAACAGGTAAGGCAAAAATATGCAAACCATCTGTGAATGTGATATTTTGATAACCAACTGAACATAAGTAGAAAGACATCCTGATATTTTTTTTACTATTAAAATTATGTCTTGTTGCTACGTATAAACTCCGGGGGTATATACATATGAATAAATGAGAACATCCATATGAACTCGAAACGGGAAGTTATTTAATTTGAAATTCACACTAATTCATTTTAATAACACACGTTTTCTCAACTATCAAAATGCTGTTTCCTCTGGGGAAAGTCTAGCCCTGCTGGTTATGACCATTTAATACGTACGACGTACATGTATTATTTGCAATTAAAAAGAAGTTGGGGCTAGTTACCCTTTTTTCTGGTCGGAGGCAAGAAATAAGAGCGGCGTGAAGCAGGAGTAGGATTCGCCATCAAGTCACACCTCGTCAGCAAGCTATCAGGACTTCCAAAAGGCATAAATGACCGCCTGATGACGCTGAGACTTCCCTTATCTAGCAAGAAGCATGCAAAAATTGTAAGTGCCTTTGTACCCATAATGACTAACCAAGATGAGATTAAAGACAGATTTTATGATGCTCTGGATTCTGTGATTTCTACAGCTCCCCGGACAGACAAACTCATCCTCCGAGGGGACTTCAATGCGAGAGTGGGCACAGACCACCAAACCTTGGAAGGAGTGATTGGATCTGAAGGTGTAGGGAAGTGCAACAGCAATGGACTCCTCCTTTTAAGGAAAAAAAAGGTAAGAAGTCTGCAGAGCATGAATTACTGATCACCAACACAGTCTTCTATCTACCAACTCGCAGAAAGACATCATGGATGCACCCTCGCTCCAAACACTGGCATCTCATTGACAAAATCATAGTGCGAAGGAAGGACAGACAGGATGTCTGAGTGACAAAGACTATGTGTAGTGCAGACTGTTTGACAGATCATAGGCTTGTTGTTAGCAAACTCAACCTGCACATTCAGCCTGTACGACGACCACAAGGCAAGAAGGTGCCAAAGAAATTGGATATCTCCAAGCTGAAGCAAGACAGCAAGAGGCAAGCATTCGTCAACGATCTCTGCAGCCGTTTAGATGCACTGGATGCACTAGTTCAGAAGGTGTAGATGAGAGCTGGACAGTCTTCAGAGACACCATTTACTCTTCAGCAATGGATTCCCTAGGACCAGTATCTCGCAAACACCAAGATTGGTTTGATGAGAATGACAAAAAAAATCCAGGGACTCCTTGAAGAGAAACACCAAAAAACTAAAGGCTTACCTCAGAAATACCAGCTCAGTATCTAGTAAGACTGCCTATTCAAACAAATGCAAGACAGTATAGACTAGGCTCAGAGACATTCAAGACTCCTGGCTGAGCAAAAAGGCCGATGAAATCCAGTCTTTTGCAGACAGAAAGGATATGAAAAATTTCCTTGATGCACTCAAGACAATATATGGTCCCCAGAGCTCAGGAACCACCCCATTCCTAGTGCAGATGGAACTAGTCTTCTGACTGACAAAGAAGCTATCTTGAAAAGATGGGCTGAACATTTTGATGGTGTCCTTAATCATCTATCAATGAGGCATCTCTTTATTGTCGATTGCTGGGAAGATCTTTGCTAGGGTCCTATTGAATCTATTGAATTAACACCCTGAACAGTCAGGGCTTCTACCAGAAACCCAGTGTGGATTCAGGAAAGACAGAGGAACAATAGACATGATCTTTACAGCACGACAGCTTCAAGAAAAATGCCAGGAACCCAGAATGTGGACCTCTACATGACCTTTGTCGACCTTACCAAAGCACTTGACACAGTCAGTCGAGAGGGACTGTGGAAAATTATGGCAAAATTTGGCTGTTCTGCCAAATTCATAGCGACGGTGCGGCAGTTCCATGGTGGTATGCTTGCAAGGGTCCAAAATGATGGCGAGTTTTCTGATCCATTCCCTGTGCCAAATGGTTAAGCAAGGCTGTGTACTAGCTTCAACACTATTCAGCATGATGTTTTCTGCCATGCTTACATTTTCTGCCATGCTTACAGATGCTTTCCAGAATGGTACCAATAGTATACCTATTAGGTATCGCTTTGATGGGAAATTTTTCAACCCAAGAAGGTTGCAAGCCAAATCCAAGGTGCAGACAGAGGTGCTAGAAGAGTTCCTCGTTGCTGATGACATGGCAAAGGGTGCTCCAACAGAAGAGAAAATGCAGAAAAGTGTGGATCAAATATCTGATTCATGTGACAGCTATGTTCTCACAATCAGCATCAAAAAGACTGAGGTAGTATATCATCCAGCACCAGGAAAGCCTACCATCACAGTGAAAGGTCAACAACTGCAAGTGGTAGACTGTCTTGGAAGCACATTGTCTAGAGTTGTGCACATTGATGATGAAGTCAATGCTAGGATTGCCAAAGCTGGTGCAGCATTTGGCCCGCTACATGGAAGTATCTGGGACCGAAGTGGAATCAGACGATACAAAGCTGAAAGTATACAGGTCGGTGGTGCCTCCAACACTATTATACGCATGCAAAACTTGGACAGTTTACTAACGGCATGCCAAAAGACTGAACCACTTCCATACAAGCTGTCTTAGAAAACTTCTAAAGATCAAGTGGCAAGACAGTATTCCAGACACAGAAGTCCTGAAAAAGGCAGGGATGCAGTGTGTACATACTCATCTGAAATTGGCACAGCCAAGATGGACAGGCCATGTTACCAGAATTTCTGATGAACGTTTGCCAAAGAAAATCCTCTATGGAGACTTACAAGTTGGAAAACGCTGCCATGGTGGTCAGAAGAAGCGATACAAGGACACCCTCAAAGCCTCCCTTAAAGACTTCAGTATACCAACAGAGTCGTGGCAACAGATTGCACAGGATCGAACAAAGTGGCGAGACCTCATAAGAAAAGGTACTGGCAAAAAGCATCATCGAAGCCGAGCAGAAACGTGCACAGCGGAAAGCCAGAGCTAAGGCATTACCAACAGAGCTTTCTTCCTCAGACCTCTCTTGTTCTATCTGCAACAGGCAGTTTAGAGCTAATATTGGTCTCATCAGCCATCTTAAAAAACACAAATAATAACACATTACACAGATGATTAGGATTGGTCATTGTCAGTAATGACAGACGAACGAACATTAATTGTAATCTATATAAAGAAAAAAAGGTAAGAAAAAAGTCCAGGGAGTGCCACAATCACAAACCGCAGTCCTTCCCAGACCTCAAGAGGAAGAGGAAACCGACACATCTAAACAAGCACAAACCGAACAAACGTTCGAAAAGCACTAAGATTAGCTCTCTCTTCCCCAAACGAGGTAATCGCAATACTAAAAGGACTGAAAAACACAAGAACAAAATGACACGCGGAAAGACATACAACAAATCGCCTCGTAGAATAAACCACAAAGCAACAAGGAGTAAGACTAACACAGGGACCACCGCCTTAGAACGGTCGGTAGAGCAAACCACCGGGAGGTTTAAAGCACTTTTACAGCTAGCTAACTTCACCCTGGGTCCCGATGCTACTCTAAATACATAAATACATAAAAATTCGGTTCGCATAAAGGCTCCCAACTCAGTCAATGCATCAAAGCGAAAACATAAAAATCAAATTAATCACTATAATAAACAAAGACGAGTACTCATGGCTAATTCTACTGTATGCCAGAGTAAATGAAAACCAATAGTTGAACCACGGCGGGCCAAGCCAAAGACAATGACTTTAAGTCAAGCCCCAACCCACTGGTTAAAGTTTTACGAAGAGGCCGTCATTGAGTCTGAGGCCCGAACCGCCGTCGTGCAATAAAAGAGTGAAGCATAGCCATCAACAATGATTGGGTTGACAACTAGGCATGCAATCTGCCGCATATTATACAGACTATAGCCAATTCTTTTATAACGGTTAATAAGTTTTCTGAATTGCTCCGAAAAGTTAGATTTACCTACAGTTTTTCTAAATCTGTACACTAAGTCACCGTAAATTTTGGGTTCCGATATACCTTGTTGCAGAAGTGTTTACAGACTGACGCTATATTTTTCTAACAAGGCACTGTGTCTGCGATAAAATTTCTAAAACGCCTTACGAAGTTTAAAATAACGATAGCCCTGCCTAAGAAGTTTGGCAGTAAGGGCTTTATTACGGTAGTTAAAGTCATTAAGATTTGAAGAAGCTCTGGCGAATCTTATAAGTTGAGATATGTATACCCCATATGAGGTACGCCGGGGGACATCGCCATCCAGAAAAGGGAAATTGACTATCAAAATCAAAATCGTCCCGTTTATCATAAATTTTGGTGGAAACTGTACCATTAGATATACATAGATTCAAATCCAGAAAAGGTGCCTCGGTATCGGAAGAATTTGCTCTATTTAATTGGAGTTCTGTAGGGTATACCCGGTCCATCATTTGGTCAAAGTAAATATTGTCAATATTTAATAAATCGTCAAGGTATCGAAGTTGAATTAAAAGCCTCAATAATGTCAGCCTGATTTTCAAACAAATCTGCAACAAGAGGAGCACAATTAGTTCCCATCAGAATACAATAGTTTGTCTATAAAGTTAAGTTCCAAATCTAATAAAAAGATAACCAAGGGCATCAAAGACTTTTTGACACGACCATAAATTGTGATTATTATATACATCAGAAGTGAAAAAAGCACATTCTTCGTTGCAAGGTTGACATTGGAAACAAGGAAAACAAAAAAAAAACGGAGTCTCGGTTTTATTGAGATAGAAAGAAAGGCAATCATAAGGTAAAAATTATTAAGTTCACCGGGCATCATATGCCCCGTCCGCCGGCTTAAGCGAACTAGATTTTTTCGGCGTAGCTGTACAAGCTGGCTTTTGACACACTTATTGGTATTTGTCTTGAATGAATAAATAGTAATTTGCGATTGGTTAAAAATGTGTAAACTTCTGCAAACAAGTAGGGGTAAGTATAGAATTTACCGATGTTTGACGAATATATTCGTGACTGAACAATCACTTAATTATTACATTTATCTATTTAAAATTGAACAGTATGGCAATGCAGATGTTAAACAATGAAAAAAAATACCCATAATTTAAATAATACCAATAAAATAGTTGCAATGAAATAAATAATTGTAGACGAGCTTTTAATTCTGTACAGTGTAACTAAATGTTTGATGTAAGCGGCCCAAACGCTAAGCGAACAAGGGGCGTTCAAGTTTACTTCTCTCCACTGTGTCCATAATATACAGAATTATCATGTGCCTTGTATTATGTGCAAAAAGGGATATAAAATCGCATAGGAAATAGGTTTGTTGAACACCCCTTTTTTTATTCGCGATGTAAGCGGCCTATTGCGTCGGAGCGTAAACGACACAAAGAAGAAATATAACTATTTTTAGCCTCCGCTTCAGGTAGGATTTTTTAGAATATCTCTTCTCATACCGAATGGAATTGTTCAAGTAAAGCGGAAAATCAAGCTCTTTCTGGTGGTGTAAGCGCTATTCTGCGATCTGGTCTAATTCTCGAGAACATTCGAAGAATGTTTTTGGTGTCAATCTGGGTCACCGGGACAATGTACATGGATTTTGACGAAAACCATTCTCCGCATGTTCTCGAGAATCAGACCAGATTGCAGAATAGCACTGACACCACGAGAAAGAGCTTGATTTTCCGCGAACTCTGTGCTTTACTTGAAAAAAAAATCCATCAGGTATAAATCGAGATATTCTAAAACATCCTACCTGAAGCGGAGCTAAAAATAGTAACAAACTCTGTGCACCTAGTCATTTGGTCGGGTTTTTCCACACGTCTGAAAAGTCAATGTGTTGGAGGGCCGAATGATTGTTCAAACTGTATGAATAGAGTTATCCCTCTTGTTGCTATAGCAACCAAATCTAGTACGGGCTGGTTGGATTTTTTTTCACAGAAATATTTCTTCAATAGAAGTTTTTAAATCTTGTTAAAAGAATTTTGTTCTGTCTCAAAATATGGCTTCCAGTTGGGGTGGTTACTTTTCATTATATATGTAGAGTAAACTTGACAGTTCTTCTTCTGCACAATCTATGGTACAATTTCAAAAAATTTGTACAAATGTTCCATAGGTGAATGTCTATCAAATTTGTTCAAATTATTTGTATATATATATATATATATATATATATATATATATACATATATATGTATTATAACTAATTTGATTTCAATAATACTCACAAACATTACTGGATTGACCATCCATCAAAATTTTTCAAATTAATTTGTATCACCAAAAGAAACAAAAATAAATCACCAACAAAGGGCAGGATCTGATACATATATATATATATATATATATATATATATATATATATATATATATATATATATATATATATATATATATATATATATATATATATATATATATATATATATGTGCATTCCGCCAGGCTAAAA